>UELU01042286.1:590-13368 GCA_900490025.1 Megastigmus dorsalis
AATTTATTCATAAATAGGAAAAATGAATATTTGCAATAAGATTAATGAATTTATCATGCTGTTAATCGGCCTCGGGCTTGTTTTTCGATATCAGAAGTGCTCGAAAAAAAAATCTACAAGAGATTAATTTTTGTAACATTGCACACACATTCCTACATGCATGAAGAATAAGTTTGAAAAATTACAGCCGATAAGCCGTGTCTAAATTTAAATAATGCAAGTTAAATTAATTTTTTTCGTGCTGTGATTCGGCTACTTGGTTGAGTTGCGATACTTCAAATGCTCATAAAAAAACATAAAAGAAAATCAAGCCCGAGGACGCTG
Organism: Megastigmus dorsalis; assembly: GCA_900490025.1. Lineage (NCBI taxonomy): Eukaryota > Metazoa > Arthropoda > Insecta > Hymenoptera > Megastigmidae > Megastigmus > Megastigmus dorsalis. The sequence goes on from UELU01042286.1 coordinate 915, forward strand.
CACAGTATGAAAAAATGTATTTAAATTTGCATTATGTAAATTTGGTGGCTATTTAAAGACGGTAATTTTTAGAACTTATTATTAATGCATCAGAGAGTCTGTGTACAATGATTCATAGACTGAACATTTTTCGATTTTTTTTAAGAGCGCTTGAAGTTCGGAAATCAAACCAGTTTCCGATTTAAAGTATAAAAAAATACATTTCAACTTGTATTATTCAAATTTGGAGGCTATTCAAACACAGTAATTTTCAAAACTTATTATTAATGTATCAGAGAATCTGTGTAGAAGGTTTCAAAGACTGTACTCCTTTAGATGTTTTTTTATGAGCATTTGAAGTATCGCAACTCAACCAAGTAGCCGAATCACAGCACGAAGAAAATTAATTTAACTTGCATTATTTAAATTTAGACACGGCTTATCGGCTATAATTTTTCAAACTTATTCTTCATGCATGTAGGAATGTGTGTGCAATGTTACAAAAATTAATCTCTTGTAGATTTTTTTTTCGAGCACTTCTGATATCGAAAAACAAGCCCGAGGCCGATTAACAGCATGATAAATGCATTAATCTTATTGCAAATATTCATTTTTCCTATTTATGAATAAATTACCATAATTAGTCCCATTTTTCCGCCCGTTTCCCGTCTCTTGGAATGAATCGGATATTCGCACTCTTATACGATAACGCGCAGCTAGTTGAGAAACAGTTTTCTATATTTTATTTATTTATTTCTCAGCATATAACATATTTCTTAGTAATTACTTATTATTTATTCATTAAATAATAATAAGCAGTTGCATTTTGTTAATCAGAAATCGTTTCAAGAACATGGATTTCTGAAGAAAATAAGCAGTTTTGCTAAAGAACTAAATTCATTTAGTTAATTTATTTTGATTTAACATTGTTTTAATGTTTATGTCTAGATTTTAATTATTAAAATAGAAAATATCAAATCCTTGTATGAATAGATATTCGCACGCCATTTTGTATTTGCGAATTGTGCAACGATACACTGAGATGCCTCAAAGACACATACTTGTACAGGATAAGCGACCAACACAAGCCCGCCTCACGCATGATACGTGTGAGAAGACGCAGACGACGGACTTGCATGTCAAAACAGTGAAAGACTATGTTTTCAGCTAAGCGAATAGAACAGGGAAGGTTAGGCGCGCTCTCTTTCCCGTTGCCCGTTGCTTCTGCCTTAGTGCGGAAGCTCCGCCCATTCTCTCCCCTGTCACCGGCGCGGTAACGACGGCGTGAACTGTTTGGCTGATTTTCTAAATTTTCAATTGTCTGTAACTCAAAATTTATGCATTTAATCGAAAAACGGAAAAGTTACGTATGTCTTAGAATTTCCTCCTCTATCTCGTAGTACCCATATTTACGTTCAATATCGGAAAGCCCTCTAAAGAGTCGTACATGTCTACGAGGACACCATTATGGTGCTTTCTGTGCACCTACACATCGAGTACTACCGAATCCTATCCCTAGACACAAAAAGCTATGGAGCGCACTACTTAGACTCCATCATCGGCGATATTATACCCCTAGACATCGAATACGGTCAAATTCTACACCTGGAGACGAAAAGCTACGGAGCGCACTATTTAGACTCCATCATCGGTGACCTTATACACCTAGACATCGAACACGGTCAAATTGTGCACCTAGACACGAAAAGCTACGGAGCGCACTAGTTAGACTCCATCATCGGCGACCCTGTACACCTAGACATCGAATAGGACCGAATTCCACACCTAGCCATAATTATCGATATGCACACTTAGACAGAGTATAATATGATTATATTATATTAATATATACAATTTTTTTCGGCATCTTTCAATATTTAATGTATATATCTATATATATTATTCTCTATATGTTACCTATATTTTGTAGTATTAGTTTCTACTTGTAATATCTTGATGATGACATACATGGAATAGACTTGTATCGGGAAGAAGTATGTATGTATTTGTATATCTATATAAAGCGTCTGAACCACTCGATAAATTGTCGTTAAACTATATATCTATAAAACCGTACATGTTTCCTGTACGTATTTTTGTATATCTATATATAGCATTAGCAAGTTTTGCACGTACTTTTATATATATTTTGTATTGTAATTACTAGTATAAAAATAACTTGCCATCGAGGGCGCCACTGCGCCTCCATCATATTTTGCAGGTGCTTGTATATCTATATGTAGCGTTAGAAAGAATTTTCACATACTCGTATACCTATATATGCGTCAGCCAAAAATGTAAACGTCGAAATGAAAAGAAATGAGCCCACCATAACATTGCATTAGCAATAACTTAAGAACGCGACAATGTTTGCGGATAAACCTTTTTTTTAAATTAAACCTTAATTGCATATCTATCAATTAAGCCCCGTACGATTACATAAAATTAGCGTTAACTATAAATTAGTAGATACGGGAAAAAATTCTTTGAGGTTAAAAAGCAAATGCAAAGTATATAATAGAAGGCTCATCTGCGACCTGCGGTTCTCATACTTGGCATCGGGGGCGCTACTGCGCTCCTTGATTTATTTAAATTTAAAGCTTCTAACTTTTCAATTTGAGATCTTTGATGGGTAAAGGGATCTGAGCTCAATGTTTACTTAATTGTATTTAAAGGGCAAACTTACATACTTTTAAATATTAAAGCATACCTAAGTTTTCGACAATGATTATAATGGCGCGGGAAAGACTCTGTTTACATAAAATAAATTTACATATTAGCTGAACTAGCTTGTAAGACTGAGAAATATTTTATCCTTTGCGAATGAATTTAAAATTTTAAAGTGTCTTATTTCGAACTGAACATGGAGCTTAAATCAGCTCGTGAGAGTTGGAACAATCAAATACATAAGATGATTTAGAATCATTTCATTTACACAATTACCTACGATTCACCTGTGATGTTGTGCATTTTCATACATTATGGACATACAGCAGTTACATTAAACAATTAAATTCTATACTCCCCCCTAAAAGTAGGAAGTTTCAGAACTGAAGGATTAAAGAGTATTACATTAAAATAATTTTATATAAAGAATTATTTATTTTTATATCTGCTGGTATGGATTTTCGAAAATAATTATAAAATTTTAAAAGTGTCTTAAAATACTTGGAATATCTTAAAAGTGTGACTGATTTGACCTCGTAATCTCAGAGATCAAATAATTAAGTCACTTTATTTACAATAAGCTTATTTATCAGTATTATTTTTTTGCAACTTTCGGCACTGTAAGCTTCTATGTAAAGTCTTAGAAAAAATTCTAAATACAGTATTTCCTATTCTTTAAAGTCTCGTCTTTCAATCGCCATCGCAAGAATTGGTCTAAATGGCGATTGAAAAAAATGTTATAGCTTATTTTTAGAATAAAATGCGAAATTTTTTGAAAACTTGCAGCGCCGAAAGATGCAAAGAAAAAATGTACGTCATTGAAAGGAATTAGGATTATCTAAAATGAATCAATTTACACAAATTATCTATGATTCGCCTGTAAAGAGGGGAATGATGGTACCTATTACATTCTCTCTCTCTCTCTCTCTATCTATCTATCTATCTATCTATCTATCTCTCTCTTGGGCTGGTTGCGCGTTGACAGTTGAAGGATGTATTTTGCCACTATCCTTATGTATAAAATCCTTCGACTCAATGAACCAAGTTATTTAGCGGCATTTTTCAGTAAACACCAGTCCAGGTGCACTAGCAGGGGTGATGCACAAGAACTCTCGGTGCCAAGAATGTGCACAGAAGCTAGTATGAGATCTTTCCAGGTCCAATGTGCGCGCTATTGGAACTCTCTCCCACTAAATCTACGCAGCCTTCCATCTTTGTGCGGATTTAAGACGGCGATCCTTAAACACCTCCTCGAACTCGATTCCTAGTCACCCAGAGACGGGACCTGTAGCCATAGTGCTTTATAGACTTACACTCGCACAGGGGATAAGCAGATAAGTTTTCTTTATGTTAATTTATTTGGTTTTGTCCCTTATACATCGTCTTTAAATTTTGTGAGTGTATTTATTAGCGTGAATGGGTGAATGTGTGCAATGAGTGAATGTTTAAATTTTAGAATACAATTGACTGATAGATATAGACCGCTTGATTTATCTTGTTTGTTTGTATTTTAAGATAAGACGCTCTGTGATATTACCTGTTAAACATTTTTAAGACTGATTTTTTTTTATTGACTGATTTTTGTGTAAGACTGATTTTCGTATTAAAATTGTTAACTTATGCTGTGATATCATAGATAGTAACTAAGTGCAATAATTATATTAGCGAAAAATGAAGACTGTCTTTTATATATATATACTATACAATTATATGTACATTGTAACAATCTTTTTTGTATTTATATGCAAATAAACAAATATCTATCTATATATATCTATCTATATATATCTATCTATATTTCCCTCTCTCTCTCTCTCTCTCTCTATCTTTCTGTTTTTGACGTTCCTCGGATCGCGCCCAGAGCAGACGAGTTGATTTTTACAACTCGCCATAACAGCGATTTCATTAATTACACAGGCCCACAAAAAAAATAGAGGTTCCTGCGCATTTGACCAGACCACGTGAATTTTATGTTTTTGGGTCGCTGAATACGAAATTCAGAAAATAAATCGCAAACCAAGTTAACTAGTATATCTATATGTTTTTGGGGTCGCTGAATCCGAATCCGTGGTCTATTTGACCTGGTCACGTCAGAGTGAAGGTCAGGCCATGGTCAAATTCAGAAAATAAATCGCTAACAAAGTTAACTAGTATATCTATATGTTTTTGGGGTCGCTGAATCCGAATCCGTGGTCCATTTTACCCGGTCACGTCAGGGTTGTGACGTGCCAGAGTGCTGCCACTGGTTTTCCGACAAGCGATCTCCTTGTCCGGGTTTTTGGACACAATTTACATCGCGATATTAAGTAATATCCCCACCCTATCAAGGCGCCTATCATGAGTGATCAGAGGCTACGTATTGAGCACTCTGTCGTCTGGGCTACCTAAGTATTTGATACCTACTAGATGAGAGGGGGCAATCTTCGCTTAGCTAGTCAGTATCCACTTAATGGGAATACTGCGTCGCTTTGCGTTGATTTCGGGAAAAGAAGGAATACAGGAATTAACGATAACTCGTGAGTATCTCACCACTTAATGGGGTGAGATACGACAAGTCTTATTATTCCCGTGCTACCTCCTTTCTACCACGTAAAGGGGTAGATAGGCCTTCGCAGGGAAGGTAAGGGCGAGACGACTCCTAGCTATTTGCTGGTATGAGGGACATAATGGCCACTATACCTTGAATAGCCTGCGAGCTAGAAAGAAAAGCGATTTCTGAATATTATTTAAACTCATTTTATTCTCGCTGTTTACGCTACACTCACTGAGGATCATCTGGCTGCTTGATGCTTGATGCGCTGCTTTTATAGCTGAGGCGGTGATTTGATCGGCTTGCCCCTCTCTGCAATGAGCATCCTTGATGCTGCGTGGTGGGGATAGTTTGATTCGCACGTGTACGTATAATTTGCGCATTTATTGCAGTTACATATGTGCGAGTACGTATTTAATCGCATTTTATGCGTTCTATTTTACAGTTTTAATGAAAATGATTTGTTCGACAATTATTGCAACTATGTTATTGCAAAATAATAAATTAGAGTTTTTATTCTCTACGTTAATTGGAATTATAAAGGCGATAACCGCGCTAAAGCAGTGTACGCAACACTCGTAAATATTATCTTAGTATTTAAATTTATCTTAACTATTTATTAGAAATTATTGTTAATTGGGTGACAGGTGTTACAGGGTCAAGGTCAGAAGAAGGTCAAATTTAGAAAATGTATTGTATAATTCTTGTGTTTCGTGTAGTAAACTATATAATTTCGTTAAAACGCGCCATGAATTCCATGTATTTTTTTCCGCTGAAAACAAATCCGCAATCCAATTAACCCCTACATGTCAGAATTTTTTTCTAACCTCAAGAAATACCTCAAAATCCACCAAAACCATCAAATACATTGCTTTATCTGTAAAACTATCTCTAAAATCCCATAACCACTCAATACCACCACCCTTAGATAACTCAATAACCTTACCTCAATAACCCCATTAAACAATAAAATCCGATTTTCCCATAACCCGATAACTCCATAACCTAACACAATCTGCTCTTCCTTACTCTTTTATCCTCAAATGACCTGTGAAGTGGATTGCGTTTGTGCTTTTGACTACTGTCAGTGTTCTCTCTTTTTAATGTCCAACAGTAGTCAGCCATCGTATATGTATTCCACCTATCCTGATAACGTCTTTTCATTTCCTTCATATCTTTATGAAAGCGTTCTCCTTGTTCTTCGCTGTAATCCCCAAGATTTTGTGGGAAGTTATCGAGATGCGAATCGAGAAAATGCAACTTGTAACTCATCAAACAGCCCAATTTCTCATAGTTTTTGACCATTTCGATTACCAATTCCCTATAGTTTCCACTCTTGTGATTATCCAAAAAATTTTCAACTACGCTTTTAAAGCTCAGCCATGCAGCTCGTTCTTTCTCGGACATTGTGTTAATGAATGATTCATCTCTTAATAACTTACGAATTTGAGGTCCATCAAAGCTGGAAATTGTTTAACCAAGTAAGTGAAACATTGTCCTTCCTTATCCGAAGCTTTTACATATTGTTTCATTAAAGCAATTATTATGTGCAAAGGAGGAAGGAGAATCTTTGAAGGCTCAACCAAGGGTTTGTTTATAATGTTCATAGATCCAGTTAGCATTGTTACTCGATCTGGCCAATCTTTTTTAGTATAATGACTACTGTAATCTCGACTGCCCCACAGGCACAGAAAGCATGGAAACATCGTGAAACCAGATTTATGAAACCAGACAGATGAGTATCTTAAGATCCCCACAAATCTGCCAATTATGCTCTGTGCATTTAATCTTATTCAAAACCATCTCAATATTTTCATATTTTTCCTTAAGCGTTACCGAATGCGCTACGGGTACAGGAGCATACACATTTGTATTATGTAATAACACTGCTTTGAGGTTTCATTTAGAGGAATCTATGAATAGCCTCCAATCATTGGGTTCGTATATATTCTCTTTTTACTCATTCCTGAGACGATAAAAATCATTGCAATACACCAAGTTTCCTTCTTCACTAAAGTATTTTCGGAAAGGCTCTGTTACGATAAAATGAAACTTCCGTTTCTTTGTAGAGCATATTTCTATCTTTTGTCTTGAAGCTAGCAATTCTGCTCCATCTTTTGGCAGCGCAAGGTCTCTGACTAAATCATTCAGATCACGTTGATTGAACGTCCGTATAGTGGTATATTTTTCTGTCGGTACATACTCTTCCTGATCTTCATCAGCATTATTACTATCACTACTTTCTTCTTCAATGTCGACTTTGCCTACTTCGTCATATTCATCTACTTCCATATGATCCACATTTGAATCGAGAGGCACGATATGATCTTCTTCTCTATGATCTGTAGACTTTAGAGATGCACATGATGGTTGACTACTGTTGGACATTAAAAAGAGAGAACACTGACAGTTGTAAAAAGCGCAAACGCAATCCACTTCACTCGTCATTTGAGGATAAAAGAGTATGGACGACGGATTCAGATTCAGCGACCCCAAAAACATATAGATATACTTGTTAACTTTTTTGCGATTTATTTTTTGAATTTGACCTTGGCTTGACCTTGACCCTGACATGACCGGGTCAAATGGACCACGGATTCGGATTCAGTGACCCCGAAACCATATAGATTGTACGTATAGAACCATATAGAACGTGGTGGATTTTCGCACGCGAATCGCACGATTTTACATATTGAAAAATGCCTTAAAAGGCAATACAAGCAGCCAGAAGGGATGTCCCTCCACCTCTCGTCTCGAGCCGTTTTATATTAAGCGTTTATTTATTATTTTTATTTTTTATTTTATTCCTACGCAAATACGCGTCGTCGAGCCCCGGGACCTTCTTTCAGGGTCAAAAGACACCAACAGAAGATCCCGCTGCAACCTCCAGGATGCGCCGCTCCGTCGCTCAGAACATCTACATGTTGCAGATGCCTAAGTTACGCATTCTTATTTTTTTTATCTCTCTCTTATGCCTCTCGTCAGTTTTTCCTCCATGTCATTATAATTCTCCCATTTTAATTATTCAAAACCACTCATTTTTTATGCCTTAAAGGCTAAGAGTGCATTTTCCTGTAGTTTATGCAAGAGAGCGTTATAGGCTTTCTAATGCCTCGCTCTTCTCGCCTACGAATTTTAATTCGTACATCTGCGGAAAATTTCATTGAATATTGCCTACTGGCACATAGTAGCCCCAGTATCGAATTGGAATATTATAATTTCCAAAATTATGGAAAATTCCACAAAAGATACTTGTAGTGCCTGTGCTTACAGCAGCAAGAGAAAAGGACATTGGGGAGCGAAAGAAGGATGCTAGACCCAACAACATTCTGATATGGTGCTGAACTAGAGCGCACCAATCAGCGAGCGACGTGACAGCAGCGCGAAGGATGTCGCGTGCCTCGACGGACTCGGCGACGATAGCGCCCGTACCTTTTTATTGGCAGCGCTCGTTCCTTTTGATTTATAAATTATTAAATTATATTTTAATTATTGCAAATTAACTGCCTCGCTTTTCCAGGCCCGATGCCTGATTAAAATCGTTTCGATACGAGCACGAGCTACAAAAGGGTAGGATTTGCCTTACGCGGTTTTACAGTTTTTTATTTAAATTCAATTTATAATTTTGATCCTACTTTGTGGCCTTAACTCCGCGCTTGAGCGCCTTCGTCCTCGCGCGTTTGTAGTTTTTCTTGTTAATTAATTTTCTCGTGCACGAATCCGTACGCTCGAGGTTTGAGGTGGAGCAACGCATAATTTGGTGAGCCAAGCGACTCAAAAATATTGTTAAGCGTATTGCGTGCCTCTTCAAGGCAATTATTTAAAATATTATCTCATGTAAATTTAATTCATAGTAGAGTCACTTAAATAAATAGCGTGCCTACTGCGACAGGCTTATAATATTCCGCTAGACTCTGTCATTATATTTGATTATGTTAGAATGAAACTAGCATGCCTCTCAGAGGTCTATTGTAAATATTTATTTGCCTATTAAAGGACACAAATTATTCAGATTAACTCCAATTTGTAGAGTGTGAATTTCTTTATATTTATTATTTGATATTTTTGCATTGGAATGTACGTGTCTGTCCACAACCCGAAACTCAGCTCAAAAGTTTCCGGCCGTTCGACCTCACCACTCTGCCTCTAGCTAGTCGCGCATAAATAAGAAGAAAATAGAATTTAATTTAAATTAATTAATCGAGTGGCACTGCTCGAATTTAGAGTAATTTATTTCAATAAATCTAAAAATACAGTGCCTGGCGCCCTGATTCCCTCTGCCTATGCAGATAATTATTAAAATTGTAAATAACATAACTTATTAAAATTTGGACGCTAAAGCAACTGTCATTTGCCTCCTAATTATACACGCGGGGAAGCTACCGAGTCGCTCCCACACTCAGTCATATTCCCCCGTTATAAGATATACTAGTTAACTTTGATTGCGATTTATTTTCTGAATTTGACCATGGCCTGACCTTGACCCTGACGTGACCTGGTCAAATGGACCACGGATTCGGATGAAGCAAGCCCAAAAACATAAAATTCTCGTGGTCTAGTCTACCGCGCAGGAAACTTTTTTTTTCTTGGGCCTGTGTTATTTAGTTGCTGTACACCTGCAAAAAGCTTGGAGCCTTCATACCTCATTGAATAAGTTTTGTAACATTTTAATCCGAAAGATAAATTGATTAATCATTGCAATTATTCAAAGCAATTTACATTTACAAAATTAACTACGACCCACCCGAAGAATTTAAAATTTTTGAACTTACATTTTTAAATACATTATTTCAGAAAGTGCACTTACTGAATTTTATTTTAATAGTATCTAATCGTTATTAGTAGAATTGTCGAACATTATTATTCGTCAACATCTTCAATAATGAATCATCTGCGAACGTTTTCCCTCGTAATTAAATAAAATAATACTTTTATTTTCTCGAAATTGAAAGGTATTTTAAAGTGTCCTCGATTCCTTTCTTTTTTTTTTTAAAGTTGTACTTTTACAAAACGCCCAGTGGTATTGAAAATGACGGTCTGCCTCGGCGATCGTCTTTTTTTCAACTTGCCTCAGCTCACGTTAACACTATTTTTTCAATCAGTTCGCTTTTTGCAACTAACCGTAATTGTTTAAAATGGCCCATTATCTCGTGGAAGTGTACTACAATATGATAAGATTGTATTTTATGAATGGGGAATGTGGAGCTCTCGCTGCTGATGAGTACGCTCGCTCATACTCTAATGCGCGACATTCGAATGCTAATACTGTCAACGGAGCGGTTCGTCGCTTACGGGAGACGGGGAATGTCATTCCTCAAGGAAGAGACGCGGGTCGCCCTAGGAGGAATCGGCAGGTTGAGGAAGCCGTGTTTGACATGGTGGCAGAGAATACGCGTATTAATACGCGAAAAGTTGGAGGAGTACTTGGCGTGTCGCATTCGATGGTGCACAGAATACTAAAGGATGATGGTCAGCACCCGTATCACTTTACTAAAGTGCAGCGCCTTCTTGCTGGTGATACGGCTTCACGTCGGTATATTGCCAGCGATTCATAGTAAAGGTAGTAGCGGAACCACTTTTTCCGAGTCGGGTTCTGTATACGGATGAGTACACGTTCACTCAGAATGGGACGTTAAACTCGCACAATTACCATTACTACGGCCATGAGAATCCTCATCTGGTGTGGGACATCAACTCTCAATACCTGTTCAGTTTCAATGTGTGGGCAGGACTAATAGATGATAAAGTGGTAATTGTTTAGATAATATTAGTTCTTTAAAAATATCATTCGGGATGATGTGGCGCACTAGAAATTTATGACATACACTTTTTGCTTCACATACTTTAAAATGATTTGAGGTAGCATAACAATAAATTAATGAATTGTTTAAAAAAAGTATTGAGAAATCGCGATTCTTCAAACGAAATGCTCGAAAAATTTGGTATAAAATCATTCAGGTTAATGCCGCATAGTAGAAATTAACAATAAACGAAAGAATTGGTTAAAAAAGATATCGAAAAATATCGATTTTTCGACAAAAATGTTCGAAAAATCTTGTATTAAATCATTCAGGATGATGCGGCACCACACTTGAAACTTATAAAATATACTATTTGCTTCACTTATTTTAGAATAAAGAAAGATTTGAGGTAAAATAACAATAAATTAATGAATTGTTTCAAAAAAAGATATCGTGAAATCCTGATTCGTCAAGTAAAATGTTCGAAAATTCTGGTATAAAAGCATTCAGTAATAGACTACTATGGACAGACATAACAACTGACGTCACACTGTCCCGTAGCCGGATTTGTTTTGTTTATACTTGAGATAATCTTAATTGTCTATTTACATAAACATGTATCTTTTAACATTGTGTAAATAGACAATGAAGATTATCTCAAGTATAAACAAAAAAATCCGGCTACGGGCCGATGTGACGTCATAGTCTCTCCATAGTAGAACAAATATCTGGTGGCGGCTATTATTATTAACCAAAACAATTAATATTATTAAACATGAGAGAGAGAGAGAGAGAGAGAGAGAGGATGATAATTAGGTAGATAGATATTCTTTTATTTGTATAAGTATGCAATAATGTATATCGAATTTGCAATTGAATCGAGGATTCAATCGTTAATTCGATTGTACGCTCGATCCGACGGCGCGCAAGCACCGAGGTTGATGAGCGGAACAGCGAGCGTGGCGCGTGTCGCGAGAGAGAGTGAGATAGGTGCTCTCGCGAATTAGAGAGAGACGGTGCGATAGGAAAAGTCGATCGCATCGTCAGATCGATTTCTGCCGCGAATCACTACGGACGTGAGGAAATAAAAGATACGTGCGAGACTACGCGACGCGACACGGTTGTGTGTGTGTGTGTGCTACAGCTACCCACAACCCCGTCTTAAGCTGCACTGGACTGCAGGCCAGTGCAACTTACCGAAGGACTATTGGTAGCGACTGCGAGCGAGAACAGCGCAGCATAGAGTAAGTACTCAAAGTACTAGTGCGGCGGATCGCAAACGGCGATCCGCGTATGCAGGTGTGCGTGTGTGTGTTCCCGCGTTTTAGCCTTCTCGGTTCGCGAGTAGATATTGTAAGATTGAACAAGTACAGAATATATATCGCTTTTATTAACTCTCGCATTCGTTATTTGAGTATTTTTCCCTATTATTCCCGCGATTACCGCCGCCTCCGCGGGCACAGTGGAAAAGCGTTTCCACTGTGCATAAACTGAGTAGCTGGTATCGGGAGCATAGCACGGTGCTCCCGAGAGTATA
>UELU01042334.1:527-14415 GCA_900490025.1 Megastigmus dorsalis
CATTTAAACAAGAGAGTCCCACACAGGGGGGGGGGGACACGTGTCTGCCTATCGAACATAAAGAGTTCCCCTTCGCCCCGGAAGGAAAAAAAAATTATTATTATGATAACTTTTAATCAATGATTGGTTTCTCTTTTTCTTACTCAACAATTATATAATTACTTATAAAATTGTAATTTTATCGACTATAATTACTAAAGAATAATGTAACGCGTAATCTTAACTGTGGCGACATCCATGGAAAAACATACGAAACAACTTCAGACTCCACACTCAAGAGACGCCCAAGCAACTCAGGCCCATCCAATTAAGGACCCGGAAAACTCAAGAAAACACCCGAAAAAGGAGAAGAGATCCTGCCCTTGACCAAGCTTTACTAATCACCGCTCAACACCACCACTCCCTCGCTGGCCCAATCACACCCACGCAACCGCAGTAATGGTCTTTAAAAAGGTCATCTTTTCGCAGTTCAAGTTCAGTACTCAGCAACTTTTTGGAATCACTACAACAAACGTCACGAACTTCAGGAAACAACATTACAACTTCAAGCGCCACCACTTAGAACAGCAACTTCGGATCTCGCGATAGAATAGTGTGGATAGCGTAGACTAGTATATATTATAAACATATTCTATGCACCAACAGTAAATATAAAGAGTAAGTCAAACCTTTGGTATATTTTTTCTGTCTTTTATCTTCTCAGTCTTACACACACAATCTAACACACATTCCTTTCCATTTACTGTTACTGTGAACTTTAGGGTGTCGGGGAAAGGAATCAAAATTCTCTATTTCTCATGTCGCAAGACGTTGGGGAAAGCGAAGTTTCAAAACTGTTGTTTTTCGGACACAATAGGTGCCGGAGAAAACAGGGAACATCTCGCGCTCATACACATCCCATAAGAACGTTATTATAAAGAATCCCAAGCTATTGAACGCGAGTCTAGGCTTTAAAAATATTTAAAATACAGCTACACGTTGAGCAATGTCCGATACTGACGCATGCTATACCAATACAATTCGTTACTCAGCTATTCACCCGCATCTTATACTCGTATGTACACTTTTTTGCGTGTCTGTAGCAAACTGTCGACGCGACATTACACTGTTTTCTCTAAGTGAGGTAAGCGAAAGAGAGAAATGAAAGCACACACATACTCATAATAAAGTAGAAAACCCTGCAGTTTTCTGCTTTATTTATGCAAATTTCGGCGGCGGTGGCGGGCGGCGCGGTTCGCACACACGTAGTTCAGCTTATTCGCGTATGTGGCGCGCGGGCGGGGCACAGCGATTAGCTGATTTTACCGACGCGGTAATGGGCGATGTTCTCGGCATACGCGCAGACCAGCTGATTAAAGTGCGTGCGGCGCGAATAAGCTTATCCACCGCGGTAATTAGCTGATTTCCTCACCGCGACAATAAGGATAATCCCCCGGCACATGCGCAAATCAGCTGATTAAAGAGCGTGTCGCGCGGATAAGCTTATCAACTGCGGTGATTAATTAATTACCCGCGGTCAGTTATTTCAGCGTAGAACCTTCGAGAATATTCTAGAAACATTTAACGTCATTTTTACCTGTCTAGGTCGACTAACGCTTGGCTGATGAGCTTATAGTAGAGGGGGAGGACGCTTTCTCCTGGGGGAAACTGGGGCAAAACCCTCGGGGAAGTGGGGCAGTACCCTCTTTGCTTATTTACTAACTATCTTTAAATATATCATTTATCAAGGCGTTTCATAATATGGACAAGACTACGAAGGTGTTTCGTAAATATTTACCGGTTTTATAAGTTAAAAACGTTAATTATTGTGAGTGTGCCAGATTAACCGCAGACATGTAATAAATAAATATTTTATAATAAAATACCAAAGCTTTATTTTAATCATCAGATGAAATAGAACATCGTGTAATCTTATTTCAAGTTGAATTCATGATTTATTTAACGTTTCTTTATCATAAAAATCTTACAGCAACAAACATTTTCTAACCTAAATATTAAATTTCTGCTATAATGACTAATTTGATAATTTTTATATACGTACCTAAAAGAAATAAATCAAAAAATATACTTTCACCTCGCTTATCATTACCTTACATGCTTTAAATACGAATGCGTCTTTATCCGCTTCTACCCTTATTTTTAAAAACTATTTTACATAAACTATTTTAAAAAATACTTTGATTTATGCCGTTAGAGTTTTACCGATAGATTATAGCTTATTCACGAGTGGCAACTCTGGAATTTCACTATAGAATTGAGCTCAACAGAGAAAATTGTGAAAAACCGGAAAAAGTTACTTACTGCATCATGCGACTCTTTACTTCAGCATTTAAATTAGTGCCGCCATTAGCCTAAGAGTTGCATATGCAATTATAACAAAAATATTAGGCTATTTTCACAGAAAAACTCTGTTGAGCCCAATTCTTGCAACTGATAAGAATAATTAAAATTTAATTTGATCGTCGAACTCCCAGTATATTGTATAAAAAGTATGAAACCGATTTTGAGGTAGACGCACCAAATTTTGCATGCCATCTTGCCACTGACGATTTAGTTCACTTTGACAGCAAGTGGCGTTGAGGTGAATAGTCACATGATGCAGTAAGTAACTTTTGCAGATAAAAAGTTTCCTAGTCATTGGCTTTAAGTTTTTATTTTATTCGTTTCTTTTAGTAGCCCAATCTCTCTATGTCTCATCGCCAATTCTCTTATTTTTTTAATTGCTTAACTACTCTTTTCTTTTTTGACTTAAACTTTATTTTGTTACTTTTATTTTAGTTTTTGGTTTGGTTAATTTTAGTGTTCAAGTTAATACTAACATTATACAAAATATTGGTGACATTACTATCTAAGATTATATTCATCACTTTCAACGGGATCTTCATCTTTTCCATAATTTCATGCAAGTTAATTTGTCTACAAATTTAGAAGAGTGATATTAGCCTGTGTTCTTGTATCACTCTTATTTTTGCGAAACTGCCTGACTCGTGCCAAAAATATGCAAAGCCTAACGTTTTGGTCATAGTTTCAGTTTAATAAAATGTTTATATTTATCTTTCTCTAAAAATTTATTAATAAATATCGCAGCAGCAGTCAGTGCTGAAATCCTACTAAGATAAAGTGGATCAAGACGAGGTAGAGGATCGCGAAGGTGATGTGATCTTACCGAATAGATCTTAAATTTATCACCGCAATTCTGAAAGCGGAGGAAGTGAATACAGAAAATTCCGGATACTGCAACCATGTCACGGGATCCAGAGATTGCAAAATCTTGAGGCGGACGTTGGAAGCGGTGAAGAAGAAGCCAAAGTAGTTTAGAAAGAAGAGAGAAAAATAATCGATTCTGAACTGCTAATCACTTCACAGAAGTGCATGACGGGCACAGGGAAATAATGAAGAAGAAGAAGGAAGAAGGGCCTACCAGGCCAATAATAGGACTCAACCCGACAAAATGATAAAAAAGGGGCAAAGATTATTCAACAAAGTTTAGAAAGCTTATGTTTAAAATGATCTTAAAATTATGTTAAATAAATACACGTGATGCATCTTGAAGTGGGGTTTCAAGGAGGTACGTATTAATTGTTAAGCCAAATTTTTCACAATTTGTTTTAATTATATTCAAATTACAAGGTTTTACATATTTTATAAGAGTCAAAAAATAAAAAAAAAATAAAAATAATACTGAAAAATTTGGCTTAAAAATTGACTCGTTAACGCCGAAATGTCCTTTTTTCAACTCTACTGTCGACGTCGTAACTTTTTATGTAAACGACCTGGGAATAATTTCAAATACAGTGTTTTGGACAGTTTGAAGTCTCCTCTTTTCAGTGCCGGTACCAAAATCGGGCTACATATCAATTAAATAAAATTAAATCATATTTATCGGAAAAAAACATTTTTTTTTAAATTTTCTTTAAAAATTCGATTTTTTTTAATTCGAAAATGTTTTGTTATGGCTTTTATTGTGGATAAATATGAATAAAACTTATGCTCTTTGAAATCTCTTTGGAATTTTTCAATTTCATTTATTAGAAGCCGTGATGTTGCATTGTAAGTGTTGGGAATAGTATTAAACTCAATAATTCCGAATTATGTAGTATACAAAAATTTGTACTATGAATCGCACTAGTATAATTAGAAAACTTGTCTTTTAAGGTTTAATTTCGTCTTCTAATTGACTTAACCCATTAAGTACCAAATGTACATGATGTTCGCGCTTGACTTTGATTTCTTGCCATTCGCTCAATTTTTCTTCGTTTTTGATAAAAATTGATTCCAAAGTATTCTCGACTATGCTCTTTTTGATGAACTTGACTTTTTTCAAAAGAACGCAAAATACATCAATATGGCCGATTTAAACTAAAAAAACTGAAAATTTTCAAATAGTTTTCTTTTTGAACTAATGCGATTAGTTCATCCAACTGCCGCGCACAAGGGATGGAAGCACCTACAGGAGATGCTCCCACGAGAGTCTAGGAGCGCGAGTGAGAGAGAGAAATGGTGCGGTCGGCAAGATCGCGCCGGTGCCGAAAAAGCTCGGGAGAGGCCGTAGCTACGGACGATAACGTGCGCGTTTTCGAACAACCATCGAGTTTTGTATTGTTGCAAGCGAGGGTTTTAATAGGTTTAAGTTAGTTTTCGCGAGGTGCATCTAATGCGAGTGAAGCGTGCACAAGTGTTGTGTGGTAGGTGCAGCGAGTGCTTTAATCGCCACCCGCCTCGAGGAATATCCGAGCAGAAGCGCCTTCTCTACATTGCATAGGTCGCGCGAGTAAACACGCACCGGCGTAGTAAGTCTTCGAGTATAGCCAAGCTATACACGCAACAGGTCGAACATAATATTCTGCGGAATATTATATTCGAATAAAATATTCGAACGTTCGATACGTTCGCCGTTTTCTTCCACTCAACTTTTGCGATCGATTTTTTAATTCAAATTGAAGTGTGCGCGTTCGACGGTGTTGGCCGGTGCGCACACACTACCACCTCGCGAGATACTTGTAATTATATTTTTTATAGAGGAATAAACGTCTTTAATATCTATTACACGGTGACTTGCGTGAGATTCATCGTACCTCATTTTTATCGTGTCCGTGCTCCGGATACCGCCACTCTCCGCGGGACTTGCAGCCGATAGATGCAAGTCAGAAGCTGAGCAGCCGAGCTCGGCAAAGAAGAGCCGGCGGTGCGTGTGCGAGAGTACACACAAGCATATGTTTGTTACAAAATTATAGCTTTTACTGCTGAAAACATAATTGATTTCAAATGAAAGACCAAATATTAAAATTTGAAATTTCATAAATTACAATTTTTAAATTTTTAATGAAAAAAGTCAACTATTTTATTCTGAAATATCGTTATATAAACTTTTAATTTCGATAAAAAGTTTTTTTCTAATTTGTGAACTTGTACAATTTAAAAAAAGAAATAGAATCGGAAAAAATATTTTCGATATAGTATCCGTAAAGTAGCCCTTTACGGACTGTTTTCGAGCCGTAAAGTGTCACTTTATGGACACGTGTATGTAAAGTTAAAAAATCATCAAAACAGGCCGTAAAGTCGACCTGCTTCGCAGATCCTCGGACGCTACTTTCCACGAGCTAGGTACAAAAAGTACTATTATGAAATAGTGATTGTAGTCAACTTTGATATTATTTTCAACTATCATCACCTTTTATGAATTTGGTGCAGATCGTAACAAAATTTTGCAAGTTTAATTTTACTTTTTCAAAACATAAAATAAATTTTTTTTTCATACTAAAGTAAAATGTTTAGTAAAAACCGCAGTGCAACACAAGAATGTTCTCGAAAAATAAAATCTAAGCACGCAATCGAAAATGAATTATTTGACGTATTCGAAAATGAAAATTCGATAGATGTTGCGATACTACCTGGTTGTAAAGATTCAGATTCAGATAATGAAAGTGATGCTGACGATGATTCTGAAAATAACAATTGTTGCAGTGACAGTGATGATAATAGTGATTATACTGAAGAATTTATTGAAAGAAAATCGTATCATCAAGCTCAGCAAAATTACTCAAATAGACAAAAAAAATTAGAGGAGAATCATGTCTATCAGTGGGTAGAAGGAAAATAAGTGTATGACGAAATACCGTCTAATGAATATTTACTGAAAGATAAAAATCGTAAGAAAATTACTAACAGTTCTCCAACTGAATTATTTAAATTGTTTTTTTGTAAAGACATGAAGCAATATATTGTTGAAGCTTTAAATATTCATGGTTTGGATTTATCAATTGAAGAATTAAATAAATTCATTGCTTTTATTTTACTTAACCTTTTGAATAAAAAGACTTCTAAAAAAGACTATTGGTCGAAAAATGAGATGCTTGAGTGTCCAATAGCCAGATCACTGATATCTCGACAGCGTTATCTAAATATAAAATCGAAAATAAAGTGTTCTAAACCTACTAATGAAAATGAAAAGGATTCAGCTTGGCGAGTAAGAGTATTACTAGATATGTTCAATAAAAATATCAAACAATTTGGTATTTTTCAGACAGCCTTATCAGTTGATGAGATGGTGATTAAATTTTATGGCAGACTAAAAATAAAACAATTTATTAGAAACAAGCCGACACGTTGGGGCATAAAAGAGTGGGGATTTTGTGATACTGATGGATACTTATTTCACTGTGATATATATTGTGGTAAAGATTCTTCAAATGATAAACTATATAATATTGATTTAGGGAGTCAAGTAGTTCTGAATATGTGTAAACAACTATATTTGTTAACATCTAGAAGATCAATCGAAAAATATCATCTTTGGACCGATAATTATTTTACGAGGCACTTATAAAGTTCTGCATGAAAAAAATAGCGATATAAATTTTATCACTCTTATTGATTCTAAAGAAATTTCGCTTATTTCAACTGCTGCTGGTGTTACTCCAATGAAACCAGCATCAAGGTTTATTATATAATTTATTTATGGGTGGTGTAGATTGTCATAATCAGTATTGTAGTGCCTTGCTTCCTTGTATTAGATCGAAAAGATGGACGTGGCCAGTTCTGATGCGATTTATTCAGTCTTCAGTTGCAAATGCTGTTATACTATACAATGCTTGTTCTAAAGGCAAGAAAAAATGTCTGCTAAACAATTTGCTTTGAGTATAGTAGACAGCTATGTTAAAAAATCGAAATTAGGAAATTTAAAGGATCATATCCATGAGGTAACAATTACCAGAAAGCTATGCAATGGAAATGGATGTTCTACAAGAACTTTTTACACGTGCAAGGAATGCAAAAAGCATTACTGTTCAAAATGTTTCCAAAATGATCATTTGTAAGATCATAAACTAAATGTTCAACTAAATGTAACCTAAAAAAATGTTCAAGAAAAATATAAAACCTGAAAAATCTTAAAAAAAAATTAAAAAATTTTAAAAAAAATAGAAAACTTTGAGAAACGTTCACCTCCACGTGATAAAGTTGGGCAACAGTATGAGTCTTTACTAGCTAAGAGACGTTCAAAGAAAATTTTCTAGGAATCAATCTCATACTTTAGAAGATAAAATTTCGTTAAATTGTTTTCTTTTTTTTATTTCTTTCAATATTAGATTTATTTTAGACAATAAGTTTTGAAAATAAAATATAAATTTCGTGATAAGTGGCTTTCAAAACGGTTAAATGATATTTCAATACAACAAATGCAATCAAATACAAAATTAAATCCGACATATTGGATTCGCTATTTTAAATTTTGCCAAAATAATAATAAATTTGTGATTAGCGACCTCGAAAACCCTCCTATGCGAAATTTGAATAAAAAATACTGAACAATAAAAATTTAATCCACCATGTTGGATCCACCATTTTGAATTATTAGAAATTTTTTTAAATTAGGTTTTGTTGTAATAATAACTTCGTTAAAAATTGCTTTACAATCGTTAAATTTATTGAAATGTCATAAAATTGTCAAAAATTATTAAAAAATGTCGATTTTTTTAGGTTATGTACGTTTTGTAATTCGATATTTTGAAAATTTTAGCAATAAATAATGATGTCCTTGATGTTTATACATTTTAAAAATATTCTTATTGTAAAAAGTCAATTTTTACAACAAAAAATTCATTTTTCATGCATATTTGGACATCTCAACTGTTTTTCGATATTTAAGCGGACATACTTTTTTTTTAGTAAAGATTTAAAAAAAAACAAATAGGTTTGAAAAAGTAGACATCCATGCCACCTTTAAACCTAAAATCAAATGGTCTAGACACTCTGTTTATTTTTGGCAGAGCAAAAACCAAGAAAACTATTTGAAAATTTTTAGTTTTTTGTTGTTTAAATCGGCCATACTTTTTTTATTTTGCGTTCTTTTAATAAAACGTCAAGTTCATCAAAAAGAGCATACTCGAAAATACTTGGGAGCCAATTTTTATCAAATCGAAGAAAAATTGAACGAATGGTAAGAAATCAAAGTCAAGCGCCAACAGCATGTACATTTGGTACTTAACGGGCTAATACGATTTTATCATGCCAAGATAAATTTAATCAATAAATTTAATTAATAAATTTAAGATAAATAATATCGAAATTTAAAGATTTGATACCCTTCAACTACAAACATAGAAACAGTTATAATCCTGCAACGTACCACGTTATTCAGAACATGAGTTTTTTTCTTAAAACTGTGATATCTCAATTTTAAGAAATCGCACAGAGCCAACTAAAAAAGAGATGAAAACTTAAAATATAAGCTTTTTAGTACTGTATCTTGCAAAAATTCGAATAAGATGTTTTAGGAATGTAACACTATTTCGAATATTTGAAATGCTATGTCTTGTCTTTTAATGGATGAAATTAAAAAAATTTTAACGAGACATTAAAGAGCAGAAACTTTACCTAGATTTATCAACACTTATGGCCACAATAGCAAAATTTTTCAGTTTTAAAATATCGAGTTTTCGGGGAAAAATCTCAGAAACTACGCATTATTTTCGATAAGCTGTAACTTTTTTAAATCAACGTCTAAGCCAATTTTGGTACCGTCGTTTGAAAAATGGAACGTTGAATTTTGAGTAAAAAGATTGAGATTCTGGAATTTATTATATATGTATTAAAATATATGATCAAAAAGGTTAAAGAATTAATTTTTGTGAAGTTTTTTATGTACTATGTTCCAAAAGTAAGGAACACCTAATTTTTCATTATCTTACTAATTGACGCACAGACAAGTAATGAACAGTAAATTATAGCTTGAAATTTCTACCTTAATTATTGAAGAATGAAGGTAATTATAAATAAATGCTGCCTTAATTATTGAATTATGTAGGTAATTATCGTACTAATTGACGCTCAGACAAGTAATGAACAGTAAATTATAGCTTGAAATTTCTACCTTAATTATTGAAGAATGAAGGTAATTATAAATAAATGCTATATACTACTCTCCTAGATACGCTACAAATACAATATAACTAAAACTTAGAGCCGTATATTTAGAGTGATGCCTTTTTTAAGTAAAAAACAGAATATTTGATATTGAACTTACGCCAAACATAGCCCTAAGATCGGGATCTCTGAACCGAAAAGGTATGTTGCTAACATGGAGTCGTTTAGGTTGACCCTTCAGGTCACTACCTGGTGTCTGCGTGGCTGGTGTGACAGTGCCAGAAGTGACCGGCACTAGAGCACCAGCTTCAACATTAGCATCGGAATTAACCTCATTGGCACCTACTGTAGGTGTCGGCTGCTGTCCACTGTTGTTTGCTGCAGCTGCTGCCGCGGCTGCCACGGCTGCCTGAAACACTTCCGACTATTGTCGGAAAAATAGATGATATAACCAATTACTGTGGAATTTTTTAACTAAAAGCAGCTCACTTAAGTAATGCAGATAAAAAAGGGACGCACAGATTGAAATTTTCTAATAGTCGTTTTCGAACGCTTTTACTACTTAAGATTGAAATAATTTTTTTTCTTTTATTTTTTTTTACATGCATTACTTTGTTAATAATAAAATCTTGTTGTAAAGAGTAATATTATACTAAAATGAAGTTATACTAAATGAGTCATAATTTTGTGTGATTTTATATGTTCCGTTTATTTAATAGCAATAATGATACTTTAATGGTACTAATTTCTATTATACAAAACGATTTATACATGTATTTTATATTGTAGGATATACTTCGCCAATGTCTAAAAATTAACGATTAAGTATAAGTTGCAATATTCGTACAATAGTTAATTTTCAATATATTCTCATGGCTCTTCCGCGAAAAGGATTATTTAATTAACTTTAATTTTATGCAATCATATTTAGCGATAGGATGAGTGCGCCAGTGATTGGCCATCTAACGCGAAAGTCTCAATTCAACATTTATAAAAAAAACAACACAGAAATGTCTGGCAAGTCAAAGACGATAAAATTATTTTCAAATAAATAAACTTTCTCTCGAATATCCAATTTTTAAATAAATGCTTTTAATAAATGCGATCGGACTATTAAAAATCCATTTTGATTTTATACTTTTGATCACATTAAATTGCAGCTAAGTTTAACGGATATGAAATTTAGCTTCAACTAGATTTCCGCCTTAAGAGAACGGATTTATTCTTTTTTTTATTATAAAATAAATACTTAATCTATTTAAAAGCGTACATTCCTATTTTTTAGTTCACAGTATGAATTAATGTACTTATTTATATTAGTGGCTCATTTTAGTTGAGCTTAGTTAAAAATAGCAATTATTTAAGTATTATGGTAACTCGCTTGTAAAAATCTTATTAACCCATTGTCACATAGTGGGACGTTTTTGTCCCACCTAGATCGTTGAGATTTTTTTATCATAAAACTTTTATTTTTACGTGTACAAGGGTGATAGTATACTTTTTAGAAAGGTAAGATGTTTCTCTATAATAGTTAGCAATGAAAATATGAATTTGTTTATTAGCATAGTAGTTATAAATAAACAAATTGCAAAACAATCTATTTTTTTACAAAAAAATCATTTTTCTACTTTGTTCTTCATTCGATCTGTCTAAAAAGCTGTACTTGGGGGTTTTTGGGGTCGCTGATTACGAATATGTAATCAGAAAAATAAAATTTTGCAATCCAGATACCTATTTTTATGAAAATTTTCATCCGCCATTTTGAATCCGCCATCTTGGATTGCAAATTTTAATATTCTGACTTCAGATTTGTTATCGGCGAATCCCCGAGTGCAAATTTTTAGGGCCAGATACCTCGATCACTAACGCACGCACAGATAATTGTACATATTGCAATGGAAATATAACTGTATAACATTAAAAATTCAAATTCAAATACCTAATATCAAGAAAAAAAGGGGGGAACTCACATCACTTGTACTTTGTCAGCAATATGTTTTTCTTTACAACAGATTTGATTGAGTCCAAAGGATTATTGTGAGTGTATCGCACATGATCTTTGTGTATTTTGACGCGCTGAAACCGAATTTACGGTCTATTTTATTCGTACGCACTTAAAATTTTGAAAAAATGGTATAAAATCGTAAAAAATGATATAAAATCGTTAAAAAACATTAAATTTTGCGTGCAAGAGCGAAGTATTCTAGCAATACTTTTTGTGCAATTGTATTATACATGATTGTTGTGTATTTTAATGCATTTAATCTGACTCAGGTTCCAAAATCTCTCCAGAGAGCTTTATTTTTTTACGCCCGAAAAAAAAACTGAAGTCGGAATATTACTGCGTTAGGGCATTTTAAGCAAAAACTCACTTTTCGTTTTTCAAATTTTACAACACTAGTGTTTTAGAAAAAAAGTTTACAACATCGAAGGCTACACAATTTTTTACACTTTCTTTCATTTGTACCGACCTCTGCTGTCTTCAAACGACCTATGCACCGGACTTTCCTTTCTTTTTGTTCCCCTCGGCTTGGTTTCTCTTTTCAGCATCCAACAAAAATCTGCCATTATATTAACATCTCACTTTCCTTGGTAGCGGCGATCCATTTCCTTGATGTCTTGGTGAAATCGTTCACCCTGTCCTTCGCAATAATCTCCAGGGTTCTCTGGAAAATAGTCCAGATGCGAGTACCGGAAATGCAATTTCAAGTTCATCAAGCAGCCTAATCGCTTGTAGCCAGGTTTTACAAAATATCCATGTTTCTTATGTATATGGAATAGTAGAGCTAGAGATAGTCACTACTATTAGGCTGCTTAATGAACTTGAAATTGCATTTTTTGCTCTCGCATCTGGGCTATTTTCCAGAGAACCTTGGAGATTATAGCGAAGAACAGGGTGAGCAATTTCACCAAGACATCAAGCAATCGCAACGCCGCTAGCAAGGAAAATGGCATGTTAATATGATGGCAGATTTTTGTTGGATGCTGAAAAGAGAAACCAAACCGAGGGGAACAAAAAGAAAGAAAAATCCGCTGCGTAGGTCGTTTGAAGACAGCAGAGTTCGTTAAAAACGAAAAAAAGTGTAAGAAAATTGTGTAGCCTTCGATGTTGTAACCTTTTTTTCTAAAACACTAGTCTTTTAAATTTGAAAAACTAAAGGTGAGTTTTTGCTTAAAATGCCCTAACGCAGTAATATTCCGACTTCCGATTTTTTTTTTCGGACATAAAAAAATAAAGGTCTCTGGAGAGATTTCGGAACCTGAGTCAGATTAAATGCATTAAAATAGACAAAAATCATGTATAATACAATTGCAAAAAAAGTATTGCTAGAATACTTCGCTCTTGCACGCAAAATTTAATGTTTTTTAACGATTTTATAACATTTTTTACGATTTTTCACCATTTTTTCAAAATTTTAAGGGCGTACGAGTAAAATAGACCATGAATTCAGTTTCAGCGCGTCAAAATACACAAAAATCATGTGCGATACACTCCCAAAAAAATTCATTGCCTGATTAACCCAAGCTTTTCAGTGCGAAGCCTTACAATTTTCAGCGATTTTTCTAGGTTTTCCACCAGATTCTCAAAATTTAAAGAGCATACAAGTAAAATAATCTCCAGTTTTGGCTTTAGCGCGTCAATGTACATAAAAAATAACATTTGTAGTTATTTTCAGATACTCTAAGCTTTTCACCGAACCCTTACCTACTGGAAGCCCCCGTAAGGATCGATTTTCTGATTTTCTGGTTAGTTTTTCTCGATTAAAAAAAAATGATGGGTTTTGAAGCAATTCTGCGCCCGGATTCGGTTTCAGCGCGTCAAAATACATCAGAAATGATAGGTCTAGTCTCTGGGTCTGTTCACTTTTTTTTTGTGTGCCTGTGTTATTGTTTAACTGGTTTTAGTTACGCATTGGGTTTATCTTAAGGTGCGATACTTGAACAGAGCATACGTTTTACCTGAACAAAAATTAGTGTTATACTACAATTTTGATATTATAGTTTTAAATATTAAATATTGAGTTCGCTGCTGCGTGAAAATGCTGCACTATCTTATCATACGTCGATTTCGATAAACCTTGGTACATACCCATAATGCCACAAAATAAATTAATGCCTTCTGGTGCAATACCCAATAACCTCATAGCGAACATAATACGTCTGTTTATTTCGAAGCCAGCATGTATTAAACGACCTGAATTTATTTCTCTTCAACCGCATACACATGATAATGAAATTTTAAAGCCTAAGCGTCGATGTTCCATTTCTGCAAATTGTACACTGAAAACAAAATTTCTTTGATTCAAACAAATGCATTTCGTTGCCGACAAATTCTTTGATTCAAACAAATATTTATTGAAGCTGAGTTGACTATTATTTGCTTTGATAAAATATTTGTTTGGGATTAACATTTCAGTTACTTAGTTTTATGTTTAGTCAATTCAAAGAAAGCTTATTTGATTAAAAGAATTTTTTTTAACACATTAAATAAATCATTTATTCGAATCAAGTACAATGATGTCAT
>UELU01042343.1:322-21839 GCA_900490025.1 Megastigmus dorsalis
ATTTTACCCAAAAAATATATAAATTATATGTTTTATATTTAAGCTAGCGCGTTGTACAAGCTCTCAAAAAAATCCTTAAATATTTATTTACTGTGTGTAAAATTTTTTTAGTAAACCGTTCGCTACAGTTTAAATTAAAAGTCTAGAAAAATACAACTTTGCGTAAGATAAATGGCAAAAATTTATTTTATCAATATCTCATTAGTAAGGGTACTAAACAACTTAATAGTATATTATACAACGGGTACGGAAAGGCTTTATTTACGAAACAAGAGAATTAAAACTGTAACGAGTGAAGTAAAAAATTAGCCTTTCCGTACCAGTTTCATACCGTATCTTATAGTACGAGATGCCGAAAACAAGCAACGAAGTTGCGATTTTTAGGTTAGAGTGCTATAAAATTTAATATATTCTTTAATATATAATAATAAACTTGTTTTTATATTTTCATCAAAATCCGTTTGTTAATTCTAAACTTGATGAATCTCCTTAAGACAAGCTTCATAGGTTTACAATTTCAAAATCTAAAATTTGTTGTCTTTTGTCGTTTTTTTGAAATAGATCTTTTTAGCTAAATGTTATTTGTTATTACATTGTTGGATTATAAAAACCTAATGATTCTTATCAAGGCTATAGTTAAAAATATTTATTTCAATCGTGACAAGATAATTAATTATAAAAGTTTATGTACAAATATGAATCCCTAAGTGGTTAGAATGATTAAATCTTCATTTATTGGGTGTAACATATGTATGTTAATATTCATTTCTCTGAATCTGCACTCATGTGGATGTGCGTATGTATAGATAGAATTATTACTTTGATACCATTAGCACCTCCTGTTACTGTTGTATGTACATACTAGTATTGGCGATCGATGTGATTATGCAATTACGTACCTGCTAGAATGTATAATTGTAAGGACACTTGTATTTAGACAAACTAAAGTTTAACTAATACGATGATCTATCATTAAGTAATAATACACATTTTGCGTATTACGAAATAAACCTTTTTTCAGAGGACTGAAAAAATTTAGTCTTTGTATCTTATGCCTTTCGCAAATTAGTGTTTGATAGTTTATATTATAATTAATTTAGAAGGTAATAATATCTAATTAATTTTTACCAAGAAATAATTTCAATTTAATTTCTAGCTAAAAGTTACAAAGAGACAGTATAAGTTATTCAATAAATATCAATGTCTGGCAAAGTAGTCCAGCAAATGGTCTAGTTGAAGTTTGGCTTTCGCAAATCTTCTAGCCTTTTAAGCAAACCTTATAGTAAGAACAAAGGCAAGAAAACATAAATTTAAATATTTTATATCCATTCATGACAATATTCATAATAATTAATTACAGAAATCGATTAAATCAACAATGATTTTTTTCGAATTTCACTTATGGAGAGTGTCACTTCTTTGGGTCATGGATTTGGCTAAAACTTTGTAATATGCTTTCTGACACCACATTATAAAAAAAGGCAAAGCAGTACGATATAATATTCGAATTTTCTTAAATTATGAGCGACTATACTCCTATTTTGAGAAAATTGAACAAAAATCCATGTTGCTATTATTGTTCAGAACTCAGCTTGTGAATCCTTTAGTACAATTTTGTATACAAATAAGTTAAAGTAAAAAGAAAGAGCTTTAATGTAAGACTTGTAGCGTATAAAAATATTGTTTTTCCACAAGGTTATTGAAGATTGAAAATGGTTACAATATTAATGCAAAAAAGTCTATCAATCAAAAGAAAAAGGCATTAGAATATTGTATTGAGTATTTTTGCTAAGATGAATTAATAAATGGATCATTATTCAATTTTCAGAATCCTATAGCAGTACGAGTATTCATAGAGGAAGCTTTGTGGATTTGTTTTTATAATGAAGGTTGATTAGGACATAATTTAGTTAAAATTTCATGGTATTATCGTGTTTTATTGTAATCGGATAGCAGGTATAAGATTATATTAATCTTAATGCAATTTCCTATATATAAGAAGTATCTTTATATCTGTTTATGAAATTGTTATTTAGCTTATTTAGATAGAAATTTAATTAAATTACAGCTTTTATTGGTAATAATTAATAATTTTTTCAAAATATTAAGTTACCTAGGCTTCAAATTGAAGTCAAGTTATATTTTTATTTTTTTTTAATTCACAGAAAATAGTAGCTTTTCATTTATAAGTGCCTTTTTTATGCTATATTTTTTGTTGAAAATCCTCTTGGGAATGATAAATGACTGTGTACAAAATGTCATAAATTTTAAAATTTTAATGTTCGTATTCGATCAAATTTTTAGTCTTACAATTTAGAATTATTTTTCATTAGAAATTTTTCTACTAAATAGTGAATTAATTAGGTATACACACCTTATAAATATATCTTGTAATTGCAATTGTAAATAAAAGATCTTTCAATTTGATACCAATAATTTTAGTTAGAATTCTTTACAAACTGGTATGTCGTACTAGACATGAAAACGATTAGATACGTAAAACTGATCAGGGCTTGCGGTACAACTTCAAAGTCACTGCAATTAAAAAATATGCTATAATGTTATAAGCATATTTTATTCGTCGTATTATTTATATTTCAAAATTTTATCGTACATAATTAATATATTTTATTAAAAAGGATGCCGTATATTTAACGATGATTAATTACAAGAAACAAACCTTTTGATCATATGAGTCGACGAACGTCCTTGATTTCGTGAACCGGGTTCGTTTTAATAGTCTTCATGCTACCAATTCTCAATGAAAAAATCTAAAAAAAATTGATAGATTATCTTCAAGCCTTTCTATTTAAAGAGCAATAATTTTGGGAAGGATGAAACCTACACTGGTTCACGGATTCACGGATTAAAAAAATCTGTCATATATTATTGTTGTTTCTTCATTTATACGATTGGAGTCTTGCATAACTTTTTTATTTCATATTTTGATAATTCATATGAAAAAAAATTTAATTGTATTTTTTTCTTTTTCCAAAATAAAAATTCAATGATTCGAGATGCAGCCGATTAAGGGATTGTGCTATAGTCAGAAAGATTCCTACTTTACCGGTTCTTGCATTTAACAAAATATACAAAGATAGATATTAATTTTTGGAAAAAAACTCTGTCATTATCTCAGTAATGATGAAATTAAAACGAATACACCAACTGGTGACTGTACTTCTACGCACGCAAACAAAGAAGAACCTTTACCAACGTGCAAACGAAATAGATAAACGAAATAGATACAATAGAACCTTTCTTCGCATGCAGCCGAAATGGATCCATCTTCGTCCCGACCATCGATATGTTCTCCGGAGCATCTTAGAATGTGGCATAGATCTTAGATTAATAATTCATAACAATCTTAATTCAGCCAAAGAAATAATTATATTTTTTCATCAGTTCGAGGTATCTGAAAGAGTAAAATAGGTTAACACACAACATTATGTAATCCTAATCTATATGTTATACTTTTCGTATCTTCGAATTTTCATAATTATTTCAAGCACCGAAATGATATCTAAATTTTTAGACATTTACATGCGTTCAAACTCCACTAATTCGTTTGTCCACTGCTTTTTTCCAATCCATCAACATGTTGTTTCGATTATTAAGCTTATTTTTTTTACAATGTTACCATTTATTTAGAAATTACAATATGTGCTGTGCATCTTATTTCTAAGTACCTACTATGCAGTCACTTTTTGCGCAGTCGTAAAACCACATTGAATCGAATTAAAAAGACCTAGCGCAAAACAGTAGTTGTAGATACATATATATACTTACAATAATTGATGCATTCGTACGCTTTTATTATGCTAATACAGGATCGAAGTCGAGTTGTCCACTGAATAAATAAACAAGCATTCGTTTTGAAATGAAACTGTAGAAAACTGCCATAAGAAAAATTTAGCCGCTGCTGCAAGTCATATTAATAAGAACATAACGAGATCTCTCGTAACGGATAATTCCAAAAAAACTCGAAACAAAAATGCATACCTATTCATTTAAAATATTAGGTTTCATGGGAATTTGGCGACCACTAAGTTGGAACTCCAATTTTTTAATATTGTTATATAATTTATATACCACGACTGCATTGTTCGTTTTCTTTACTTTTATGATATCTGAAGTTTTAGACATTGTATTACTCGCGGAGAGTGTACAGCAGATAACCGAGAACATGATTCAATTGATAAATGTTCTGAACGTGTCTCAAAAAATTCTAAGTTATTTAAGGAAACGCGTTAAAATCATTAAATTTATAGATATGCTTTTCGACGATCTGTCTATACATCATACACCGGAAGAAGAGGCAATTCAAAAGAAATTTGATAATGAATCCAGGTGGAAATAATGTAATGTATAATCAATGTGTTATAAAGGCAACCATTTAAAAGCTAAACTGAATTTTATAATACTATAAAAAAAATAGAATTAGGTAATGGACTTTGACCATAAACTGATGATTTTTATTGTGCCGCACTCTTAGAATTTTAATACTGTAACTTTAACGTACTTTATGTAGTCAAACTAATATTTTATCAGACATATTTTCTCATAGAAAAAGCTTTGAATAGGTCAAATTTTTTTTCAAAATCTTTTATGAAAATGTTTCAAATGTTCCTTAAATAAAATTTTGTGCACGGGTGTGTTTTAAAAAAAAAATTCAAAAAATCATGTACTTTTCTAAAATAAGCTATAACTTATATTACAATTTTTTTTCCAGTATATTTATATAAAAAAATATAGCGTTGAAAGTTGAGAAGAAAAAATTTGTTTAATTGAATTAAATTGTTATTTCATTATAGCCTCCTTCTAAAAGAAGCTTTATGGTAGTAAAAAAAAATTTGATATAACACTATAGAAAAGTATGTTTTGAACATCAAGAAGTTGATCGCGATATGTACTATTTTAAAATAAAAATTAGTGGGTGAGTCAGTCTTTTTTATTAACTTAAAATAGTATTATTCTTTTTGATAAATTATGCACTTATAAAAAGGTTACATGGAAGCGGTTTTTCAATACCTTTAACGTGAGGTTACAATATTAGTTAAATTACCTATAAATTTAAGGTATAAAGATTATGCTGACTGTTATTGGTGAATGTATCCAAGAATTTTTGTTAAAAGTTGTTATTTATATCCATACAGCATTTAAACGGTTAATTAAAATTTATATAAAATATAAATAATTAAACAGTGATTTATTATTCCAAGGATTTTAAAAATCAAATTTATTTTTTATTTTAATAAATCTGATATCATTTTGTTAGTCGAACCAATATCTTTTCAATGGAAAACAATAATTTTTTTAGATCAATAAACTTACATTATATACGCAATATACAATTTTCATACTTTTTTTACTTAATGTAAAATAAAATAAAAGAATTATATGAGCCTAATATTTGGTTAAGTTTAGATGTCTGACGATTATTAGATTCTACTCTATCTTTAAAATAAAATAAAGTCAACGTACCTGATCAAAACAACTGATCGTAAACTCGAATTTATTGAAATACAAAATCGATTTAATTGCCTAAATCTTGGAGTCATTATTTAATTATTACAACCACGCAATCATTAGAATCAAAAACATAGTAATTTATATAAAGTATTCAATAGTATATCGGAATAAATGATTACTTTTGAGGAAGCTAAGTGCTACAAATTGGCAGCGGTATTTTAATTGTAATGAATTTCAAGATCAATTTGTAAAACTGTTGTAAATTTTGCTTGAAATAAAACAAGAAATTCGTTGCCTTTACAACTTTATTTTCGGTGCAGTCGAATTTTATATCAACTTCAAATAATATGACATTGTATTATTTTGCAGGAGTAATTCAATAAAGTTGTTTATATTATATAGCACTTCGGTATGCACATACGTATACATGCCATTTTTCGTATCAGATACAGATGACAGAGTACTACCCTATCGAGCATGGAGACCATATACTCTTGATAACGTTAACAACTATTATGTAGCATATCTTCATCAGGCCTGGGCTGTGTCGATAGCTGCAACGACAAATGGTGCAACTGAGACATTTCTCGGTGGATTGATGATTCAAATTTGTGCTCAGTTTGAGATTCTCGAAGAAAGATTCTATCAGTTGCCAAAAATCTTGAAGGAAATGAGAGATAATGGAGAGCCGGAAACTAAAGTTTTAAAACGAGAACACGATTTGATTGTCAGACTGGTACATCATCATTGGCGTATTTTTGAGTGCGTACAGGCAAATTTTTATTATGTATCATGTACGCACACGATTATTTGGGATAGGTACCAAAAAAATTATTCAGTCCTTATTTACCCGCATTTGCGAACTATTTGTCATAAGCATTATTTTTCTGCTCCGATTTTGATAGAGATCCACAGTTCCTTTCCTTTCCCTTCATAGGATGGCACGATTATTATTCTTCTCTGACCGGTTAAATTTGGAATATTCTCCTGAATCAATTGGTCCGACTAGTTGTTCCTCATTCCTTTAAACAAATGTCGATATACTTAAAATATCTCTAGCAATAAAATACGAGATAGGTAGATGTAAACTTTGCACCACATACCTATTTTTCCATGACGAATGAATTAGATGGTAATTATTTAGGAATCATGCTTATTTCGTTTCAGGTTAGTAGACATGCTTAACGACATTTTCGTGTTCGTTATTTTGTCCCAATTCATTGCAAGTATAACGGTTCTGTGTGTGAGTACATACAAATTGGCTTTATGTGAATCAATCAACGAGGAATTTATAACCATATTTTTGTACTTGCAATGTATGCTTTTACAAATATTTATTTACACCTGGTACGGAAATGAAATAACTCTAAGAGTAGGTTCAATCTATATTTTAAACAAAATTAATTGTCTTTTTAAGAAAAAATTTCGTTGGCAACTTCTTGGTTCATTATAATTTAAAATTCTTATCTTTATATACTACGCGGATTTATTAGTACAATTGATAAAAAAAATTAATCAACAAAAAATCGTAAAATCAATAATTGTTGTAAATAGGTATACCGATTAATTGTTTTATCAATAGTTGGATAAATATCCCTTCGAGTTTCTGAACGCCAAGGTGGATCCAAATTACTAAAAAGCGATAGATTCAAATTTATTAACGTTACTCGCCACTCATGTCTTCTCAACGCTCGGCGAAGCCCAAAGGAAATTTGAAAAACTTGGAGTTTTGGAGTCAAGTCCAGAAATCGGTTAGCATTCAGGCCTATATAGGCAGCAGCACAAAAGATCTTGTTGATTTCCACTTTCTGTGAGTATAAATTAGTCGATGAAAAAAAGAGGTTTAATGAATGCTGTATAATTCAAACAGGGATAGTGTAACTTATCTAGCAGAGGTACAAAATAAGAAGAAAATATGAACTATGATTTTTACAACGAAATATTTTCATAAAAAGTAATTTCATATTTTTACCGAACTCATTGGTAGAGGTCAACAAATGTTGTGTCAACAAATAGTGTCTTATGATAGATGTAGCTATTGTAACGTCCAAGTTAATTTGTGTAGTTGCTATTTTGTGCCTGAGTTTTCACTCAATAGCACAGGATCTGTAGTTCTGACGGGACGGATAGAAGCTGTTTGGGAGACGCGGTATTTATTCGGACTCGGCGCTTGGTTTAACACGATCCTGAAGGTTATTAGTTTTCCCTTTTTTACTCCAAAATAAAGAGAATTTTTATTTTTTATTATCTTATTGCTTTAAGTGCAGCGTGGTTAATCCCTCCCTGGTTATTCCAGAAGAATCCGCCATCTGCGTTATACAGCTGATTTTCCCAGTCTGGCGGACTTTGCCAAAATTGTCCAGTCGTTCTGACTTTGGGCTCCGCCTGTCTGGTAGATTTCACTTCGCTTATAGCGGGTGAGACTGCTGCCCAAGTCACTCCGGTGAACCAGAAAAGGTTCCTTAAGTTCCTTGTGGACGAGCAAGATCTGACTTAATCGTCTCGCACTCCTCTATTTACACTAAATCCCTATACATTGGGTAAATAGGACGAGAAAACCAGAAGGAAGTAAGAGAAGCCAGTAAGAAGTCGGGGTGGTGCCCTTAATTTTCCTTCGCTCTGATTTTCTATTCCCTCACAGTGTGTTGGAGTAAGACAAAGAAAAAGGTCCTGCAGCTACGAATAGTAAAACGCTAATCCCTACTCTTGCGTTACGTTGGTGGAAGATGCATCTCGGTGAGAACGCGAGTGGTAGGGAGAGACGCTTTTCTTCCCTTACTCCTACAACTTGCCCTGGCGCCTGATACGAGACTAACTATTCGTCTGGAGAGGGAAGCCTCTCCCTATCTCTTTCTATCGAAGATTTTCTAAGTTAAAACTGTTAAACTATCTAAATGACTATAAAAAATTATATTTCGCTCAATATTGTTGCATGATAATTAAAATTACAATAAAATAATATACTTTTGCGAAAGTACGATGAAAATATCTTAAAAATTGATTAAATTGCAATTCCTTAAGTGGCTTATTTTTAGCTCGGCACGTTTCCTTCGAAGAGATGGAAAAACAGGCGTTGAAAATTGAGAAAAATTTTCCTAGCAATGTACGAACTAAAATATAAGAACTCTATCTTTATTTTAACTATGACATTATATCAAGACGTAACAATATTTAAGCTTATTTTGAATAAGACACTATTATATGATAAATGTAGTTATTTAAGCTTATTTTGAATATATTTTAATCTATGTTCAGTCATTTACAAAAATTTGATACCTGTAATTGATGTATATTTTCAGAGCGTTGATTTAGGAAATAATATATTCCTCTCTGATTGGAGAACATTAAGTCCCAAAGCAATTAAAAGTTATATGGTTATATTTCAAAGAACTACTAAGCCAATTACTTTGAGTAGCGGATATATAATTATATTATCGAATGTTACGTTTACTAGCGTTAGTATATTAATATCAGACTTAACCAATCCTAGCTGCTATTATGAACTTATTTATTTTTTAACCTTTTTCCAGATTGTTAAAACATCGTATTCCGTCTACAATGTTCTCAGCGTATAAACAAAAATTTGTTGATATTTTGTAAATTCAATTCAGATAAAATATATTATATATTTATTAACGAAAGGTCTTTACAATTTATTTTTATTTTTATTAATTATTAAATCACTGCATAATAATGATAAAAACGTTTAACTGTCTGCATTTTTATGTTTCATTTTTTAAATTAAAATTAACTTTATGTCTATTCCTCTGTAAGTTCGAGTCAAGAATTCCAATTCGACTATTTTCAATGCTGCGTAGTAAGACGCTATAGAATAAAGAACGTAGGTGCTCATTTTCCTTGTGTAAACCATAACTTATTACTTCTAATGTCATATAATAACAGAAGTAATAAAGACGTTCCTTGACGCACCCTTACGGCAAACTGTTATTATCAGATGCGTGTCTTGAGACATTTGCGATACAAGATACTTTCATGCAAGACGATGTATTTCGTAACAGTATTCGATTATGCGTTACATTAATAGTAGTAGTTACAAAAAAGTTCTAGATATGAATATAGTTTATGACTAGCAATTCAGTTTTCATAATTTTTATATAAAAGTATTGATTATTTAAAATGTACTTGTTACCGTTGACATTTGTTATTTATAGCATTTTCGGATTTTGGAGGCCAACTACATGGAAATCCTCAGTATTAGTTTTTCTATATAATATTTTTACTTTTATTATGTTTTCTATCATTTTTTTGTTTGCTTTATCAGAATTGATGAGTATCATTTTAAATGTTCAAAATGTCGATGAATTCACCGAAAATTCATTTCTGCTATTATCAATTGTAAGTGCTTGTTTTAAGGCAGGCAACATAATGTTAAAGCGGAAAGCTCTTATTACATTGTCAAATGTTCTATTAAGTGAACTATGTAAATTTCGTGACGACGATGAGCAAAAAATTCAACGGCAATTCGACAAAATAGCAAGGTTCGTTAAGTAAATTAAGCTTTTAGTATATAAATTTAATTGTTTGGAATAAAATAGTATTCTACTTATTGTTTTAGATCAAATACGGTGTGGTATATGGCATTAATACAATCAAGTGTATTTATGATTTCATTGCAGTCTCTACTTGTTGACATACCTCAAAAGAAATTGCCATTTCCCGCTTGGCTTCCTTATAATTATAGTAGTGCCAGATTGTACACCATATCATACGTTCATCAGCTTATTGGAAACGCAGCTTCTGCATCGCTACACGTTGCCAATGATACATTAATAAGCGGCATGATGCTTCAAATTTGTGCCCAGCTTGAAATTCTCAAATATCGTATAGAAAATTTATCCTCTGAAGTGAACAAATTCAATCATCAAAACGATGGTCAACATCAAGAGATGGGATGTCATGAAACTGAGACATTGAAAATCATCGTTCAACATCATAATTGCATATATAAGTTAGTAAGAGTCTACAAATATACAAATATAATCAGTTAGTAAATAACTACAATGAGTGTTTGACCAGTTCAAATATAAATTTTTTGTACAAGTTTTATTTTAAATTTATAATTTAGATTTGCAAAAGATATGAATGATATTTTTGCCATGGCATTATTTGCCCAGTTCTCCATTGCCGCATTGGTAATATGCTCAAGTGTGTATCAGCTATCGAAAATGAATTTGTTCTCCGCTGATTTTGTAGCTCTGACGTCATATTTGGCTTGTGTACTTGTACAAATTTTCCTATATTGTTGGTATGGAAATTCCGTGACCACGAAGGTAAACAGGATTTAATAATTACATTAATATTTTCACGGATTCGCTTCTTATAGAATTATTTTTAGAGTTTGGATATAAACAATACAATATATAATACCGATTGGTCATATTTGAGCATAGGAGTACAAAAAAGTCTATTAACTATTATGATTCGTGCAAAACAACCTATTGAATTGAAAACAGGACGTATATTTGCTTTATCAATTATGTCTTTTACAAAGGTTGGATGATTCACTATTTTAGTTTACTTGATGCACTATGAAATAATCTTTAATCATATTTTTCATTTAGATTATTAACGCATCTTACTCAGCATTTAATTTTATGCAGCACTCATAGAAAATATTTTCGGATTATTAAAATTTATTGTAAATAAGTTAAGTTTATAAAATAGATGATGAATTCTTATCAAATGAATTTATTGTTTTCTTATACATAAAAACATAAATAAAAACTAAGTAATTTACAGTTACTTCTATTTTTTGGAGTTGTAACCGCTTAATTGTTAGTAAAACAGTAGGTATAATAAACATGATATGTTTTAAATATTACTAAAACATAAAAGTAAGTATAAAATATATTCGTTCCATTCTTTGAAATAAGTGAGAAAAATTGGGCACTAGAGGCAAGTACTAAACTGGCCAATATTGAAACGAAGTATACCTTGGCAGTGGGCAAAATTCATTT
The DNA here is from genome assembly GCA_900490025.1 of Megastigmus dorsalis. Lineage (NCBI taxonomy): Eukaryota > Metazoa > Arthropoda > Insecta > Hymenoptera > Megastigmidae > Megastigmus > Megastigmus dorsalis. The sequence continues at coordinate 11,773 of UELU01042343.1, forward strand.
TGATTATACTAAAAATGAATTATATGTTAAATTGAACAAATTTGAGTCAAACTCTTTTTAAATTCGTTAAAAGTATTATGTACTGACCACGTACTGTATAAACAACTGTTTGATTCAAATGGTCGTTTCTTAAGGTAGTTGCTACCCTAATGTAATAGACAAAACAAAACTTTTAAATTAATAACTAAAAATATAAGACTTTTTTTGTTATTATGTTATGTTATAAAATTAAAAAATAAGCACTTTCTTATTTTTTCTTTGCCTTGGAGATAATCTGGGTAAATATAATCCTTTGAAACATGATGCTAGCTCATGTTACCACCTGCAGATGATCATAATTTTCTGCAATTTTAAAATAGTGTTTACTTGATTCATACGGTCTATTTGTAGGCTGTGGTTTACAAGGGCTTGCAAGATCGATGATTACCAATCCGGTATCAGATTGTCACCATTCAAGATAATTTATTACCGTGGTGTAAGTTGGTATACAGCGGTTTTCGGTGATGCTGATTACGAATTTTAAAAACCTGACGACAGATATATAAAATTTGGCCTCAAACACCCCGGTATACCGATTTCCACTATAATTAACATTACTTTTCTAAATTCGATCAGCCACGTTGCATTGCTGTCTTGAAAATTGAAAATCCGACACCAAATTTGTAATCAGCGACTCTAAAAACCCCGGACACGCTATTTTGAAAGACTGATCAATAAAACAATGCGTGATTCAAAGAGTTTATCCAATTTTACCCAAATTGAAATATTTTTCTTCGCAAATAAAACGCTATAACTTTTTATGCAACTGTTCTGAAAAAAATACAAAGTGTATAGTGTTTTCTACCGTCTATTCTAGTAAATTTATTACATTGAATATAATTTAATTTAATATAATACGATTCGCATTAAATTTATTATAGATTGACATTGGATCACTTACATGCCTAAGTGTCTCTGGGGCTCACTTTTTCCGAAGCTTTTGCTTTCTAAGAAGTGGGCCAGAGAGATACATACATTCTTATTTAGTTATTTCACATTTGGCACAGTAGATGGAAGTCGAACTTTTGGCTCTCACTGATGTTTTTCTCACTTTCCTCCAGTAGTTAATCGTGAACGAAAAGTAATTTTCTACTTTCATTTTATTTTTAATAATTTTTTTATAGATTCCAACATTTCATTGTATAACCCTTTTTATATATCGTATATTTTATTTAAGTATACTCATCTCGTGGGGTTGTTGAATTGTATACGTTTTAGGCAGCTCACCCCACAGCTAAGTATGAGATTAAATTTTGTGCTGGATGAAGATCAATAGATTCTTTTTTATTTTACTTCATTTAAGTTTAAAAAATTAATTACACTTATTAATTTCTAAAAGTTTTTCTTTATATTATATTACAATATACAAAAAAATAAAAGATTGTTCGTTGAATTTTTGTAATAAAAAACAGAATACTGAAAAATTTTACGATGGATTGTATACTCTTCTACATATTTTACTTATTATCTATTTTTATGGCATAACACGATAAATGTAGTAAAATACGTGACACTCAGAATAGGAGGGAGTACATTTCCCCTTAACCTTTAGATCGCCAGAAAGCCGAATTTTCAATTCAACCTCGACCAAGCATATTACCTCATAGACCTTGTATCCTTATGTATGGCATTTGGTGCCAAAATAACAATTTTTAACATGTTTTTTGCCGGTGGTAGGAAGGTGAAGAGTAATCTAAAGGTAGTACAGTACAATACTAATAATAACTTATTATCTTTGAACTGCTCTATCAAAACAACAATACTTTTATAAGCCTGGAATCACAGCCACGTGATAAATATTAACAAATAATAAATATTAATTATTGTTACTTATAGTTTCGATAAATTAACATATGTCTATAATCATATTATATATATTTTTAAGCTTTCATTTAAACCTGGGTTATTTATGCCTAAAAATATTTTAGGCCTACTAGCACCATATTTGAAAAATAAATTATGATAATTTGGTGAAACTTTCAAATATTGTTACTTAGAAAAGTAATACACAAGTCTGTCCATGCGATACTCTACTGACTATAAGAGTAACGTAGTTCAAAAATAAGCTGAATCGTAATATATTCATTACAATCATCAAACGTATCAATCTTCCTACTTTCCAATCATCTTTACTATCCATCTAGCTTTAGAACAAGAACTTTAGATATTCACGAAGGCAGAACTTGATAGACGCAGCTAATGTTATACAGCGAGAATAGGCAATCAAACATTAATAAACCCATGCTTATTGAACCGTAAGTGGACGTCAGATGCAATTGAACAGTTTACAACACACTTTGTAATATGCTCTTACAACTTTTTCAATGTGACAATCTATTAAGTATAATTTAATTTTTTTATCTATAATTTATGCAGCATATTTATTAACACATAAACTATATAACAAAATTTCAAAATGAGAATACTCCCGATTACATTTAATATTTTAACTATTTGTGGATTTTGGAAGCCTCCCGGTTTTGATTCATGCTTAACAAATCATATGTACAATTGTTTCTCATTTTTTATGTGCTTTCTAATCTATACGTTTACTTTAAGTCATTTGATTGATATAGTGATTAGTGCAAATGATTTTGAAGAATTGACTGGAAGTTGTTTTATGTTGTTATCTATGGTAAATGTTTGCTGCAAAATGACGAACATTCTTTATTATCGAGATAATATTTTAGAGTTACTGAAAATTCTTGTAACTAATCATTGTAAAGCAAAAGGCATAGTAGAAGAGCAAATACAAGAAAAGTTTCATAAAAGAGCAAGGTATATATACCCATATAATCATTAAAGAAATTATAATGAAAACTTTTTAAAATACCTTAAAGGTTTTATTCTACTAGTTATAGAACTTTTTCAATTTGTTTTTCTTTTTTTATAAAAAATACAGAGAATTAAAACATTTTTTTAAATTATAGTTTAATTCAAGTTATTTTTTTAAGATCAGTTGAACACTTTGTATTAATTTTATAATAAAGTTCACTATTTTTTCTATTTGCTATTCATGAATCATTAGCTTACATCTTTGATTGTATCTTTTTGTCGACTTACAATGAGATAAACAGGTATGTTCATATATTGGACATTAGATTTTTTGAGATTCTCAGGGATAACTTTTGGCGCAAAATAATAAGACTTGTGTTTAAGCGTCTTTCTGAATAGGCCCTAGTTTTGAAGCTATGCTGATGCATCCATATTGTTTTCATGCAATAAAGTATATCTATATATTCTGTAAAAGATATAACTCGTTCAAAAACCCACAACCCTGGATATCTCCTTGTTAGTAATAAAATTTAATTACGTTTTAACATTATGTAATTCATCATAGGTTTGTTACATTGTGTTATGCTACACTAACAGAAACTACGTGTATGCTGATAACAGCTAGAACCTTTTTTGCAAGTGCTAAAAGCATTTTGCCTTTCAAAGCTTGGATTCCTTACGATATAACGTCTCTTCTATGTTATTGGATAACGTTTTTCCACCAAACAGTTGCACACATTGGTGCGGCTAATTTACAAATTGCTAATGAAACTTTGATTTGTGGCATGATGATACAAGCATGTTCACAATTAGAATTATTAAAGCATCGGCTAAAAAAACTACCAGAAGACATTCAAGAAATCAATAAAAATAAAAACTTCGCGGATAGAAATAGTAATGTTTCAAAGAAATTGCTTGTAAAATGTGTTGAACATCATCGATCTATAACCGAGTCAGTAACAGTATCATTTACTGCACAACTTTGCACCAATAGAATGAGTAGCACCGATCAATTTTATTGTCTTTTTCAATAATTTAAATGGTTCATTATTTATAAAATGCAAATATAATTATATGTTATTGTAACTTTCTTTTTAGGTTTTGTGAAAAACTAAACAGCACTTTCAATATAGTTCTTTTTATTCAATTCGCAATTAGCTCGTTAGTATTATGCTCAAGTGTTTATTTATTATCAAAGATGAGCTTGGTCAGTGTACAATTTATGTCACTTGCATTGTACTTATCTTGCATGTTGTACCAAATTTTTTTATTTTGCTGGTACGGAAATGAAGTTATATTGCAGGTAAATATATTCTTAAAAGTAACTTGATATGCATCTTGATTCGTATACCTACTTTTTATACACATACTGTTTTAGAGTGTCGACGTGGGAAATGCTGTCTATCACATGGATTGGTCTACATTAGATAAAAAAGGTCAAAAGGATCTACTGACGATCATGCTACTTGTGCGGAAACCAATCAGATTTACTAGTAGTTTTCTAGTTAGTCTCTCCATCGAGTCTTATTGCAAAGTAATAATTGTTTAAAATTTTAAAACTTAAATATTAATCAAACGAGCGTTGATTGTTTCTTTTTTAATAATTGTTGATTGATATGACTTATGCATTTTACTAGATGATTAAAATTATCGTTTCAATAAAAACTTCTAAATTAACTGGCTAAATTGATCATCACGGAACACAACAATTTGTTTGCAATTTTTTTATTGAACAAAAACTATGACGTTTCGAAGGTGTACAAGACTTATACCTTTCTCATTAGGCTTAATAAAAATTTGCGTCGGTGTAGCATTTTTAAACAGAAATGTATCAGTTTCTATAGCAAGTCTTGTACATCTTCAAAACTTTGTAATTTTTGTTTAAAAAAAAAAATGCAAACATACTGTTCTGTTCCGTGATGATCGATTGAGCCATCTCACATTAAGACTATATGCATTTTAGATTTTGAAAACTTCGTATTCAGTTTTTAATCTACTTCAAAGGACAACTGTGTGATAATTGAATATGATAAGATTGATTCATTACATAAATTTTCTTACGTACTAAAAGTAAGTATTTTAGATTTTACAAAGATATTTTGGTCAGAGATTCCGATTTTAAATAATATTCGCATTGCGTATAAGAAGTGATATATTTCAATAATGATCATACTTTGCATACATTTCTCAATGGGCAGAAATAAATTGATTAAATCTGGCTTTCCTTTCATTATATCAATTTAAGATTCCATCTTTTATTTGATGCAAATAAAAATGTTCACTTAATAATAATCCAATTTAAAATGACTACTTTAAAATAAAATAATATGGACTTCAATTCTTGATCAGCAAGTTAAAACCTGTAGAACAATTTTTAATCACGAGAAGACCCAGTTCTTGATCAAAATTTGACATTGCATAAGATAAATGTTTGTAATAAATCCTAAGTAAGGAATAGATATTAATGGAATAAATGACAATCGAATACGATGATAGTAGGAATAATTATGTAATGCATCTGCTGATAAAATACTATCAAAGTTGATCATGAATTAGATCCTGATCAAGTATTGGGCCCGTGAGAGTGAATATTATTTTTGAAAAATATGCTAATCGATGGGTGGGAGAATGAAGGTGCTATCTCGGCAACTCTTGACAAGTTCTTATCTTGGAGCTTATATTTTCTTGGTTGGTTGGTTATATTAGTTTGGTCTTACATTTTCTTAATGAAATTCCGTAGTTTCACAACCTCAAGACCGTTATCGGCAATCCTTAACACTTAAGACTTCCTTGTAACTGGATTCGGCATCTATACCTGAAATATTTGAAGCTCTAAGCTGCTCTACAGACGTGCAAAATTTTGAGGAAGAAAATACTGCTCCGAGATAAGACTTGTCAAAAGTTACCGAGATAGCGCCTTCTCCGTCCAGCCGTCGAAACACCATTCTTGCTTTTCAATAATTTAGAATTGGTGCCGAAATTATAAATGAGCATAATTTGATGTCTTACGTGACGCAAATGTGCAACCATTAACGCTAAGTACCGTTTAGTACAAAGTAGTTCTACTTATTAGACATCTTCTTTTATCCATCATAACAGATTTATCTGTGTATTTATATAAAGCTATGATATAGCAAAAAACAACTTGCTATTTTCATTTAACTTTCTTTTTAAATATTACAATCGATATACTTACCAGCTATTGAAATATTTTACTCAAATAAGCATGCTTTATAATTCCATACCTACTACAATAGATGTACGATTTTTTCAGATTTTACTTGAGAATGTCAGAAGTCTGTATGAGAATAAGTCAAAATAAAACATTATAAATAATTATAAAATAAAAAATTAATCATTATGTCAGTTAATGCAACTTTTAAAAGTAGAACGATACAGAAACTTTTCGACTGACAGAATGTTTGGGTTCGTAAGTTATAATAAAAATTAAAATGATTATAGTTTTATCAAAACCTGTAGACTGAAAGCTTCCAGAGAATAGTACTAATGGTGATGGACTACCAGTATTGCAATTTTTCAGGTTTAAAGTAGAAATGAGTAACTATAAAATATGTTAAGTCGATATTATTCTATTGCGGTTGGAAAAATTGTATGAATTTGAAAAACCGGTATACTGTACCTCGTGCATCAGAGAACATCAGGTATCTTAAACGGTGTTCAATGCGTCATTCACTAGGAAAATGAAATACCTTTGATGTATATAAATTTGGTTAAAATTATTATTATTATAAGTAATTAAGGAATAAAAATAAGTTTATCGCTTTGATTTATAAAAATTACAAGATAACACCTTTAAACTTACCCTTTATCATTATATTTTAAACTAATTGCAAATGACCAAATTATTCCGAATAGCCCGACATGATGCACTAACAAGGTCTTTCTGCACGCATTCTTTCTTAATCCAAGACTTTGTATATATTGTTATCCTAGCTCTACCTACAGGATATCCTTTGAAAACAGTAAATCAGTCATCACAGTCAGCAAATAACAAATGAAGTTAAGTAGCAACTGGCAAGATTATAACTCAAAGAAGGACTTAACTCCTGCAAAAAATAATAATATTTCCTACCCAAAGACCAAGTGAAGTACATGATATGAAGTGAGTCAGTCAAAATATATTCATATTTTAGAATTTTTTCTCTCTTTTTAATTAACATTTGGTCTTTAAGTTTTCTTCATAGCTTACCTTAATTTTCATAAATAAGATTTACTAATACCTGTTTTTCACTGAACTAATTTCATTGCACAAATATTTCTGAGATTATCATAACAACTTTATTTATTTAACCCTTTAAGGACGGGACGAACACTTTTTTCATACTATTTTCAACAGCTTTATTTACTTTGATATCGGTCTTATAAAAAATTGAGATTAGTCATTTCCGATGTAAAATTGTCTGAACTTTCGATTTATGTCATCAGGATTCTAAGAAAATGCATAATAAAAAAGTTATAATTATTTATTTAACAAAAAACACAAAATTACGAGTGAAATTCATTTTTCGTTTGGTATTCTTGCATCGAAATCGTTAGTGGATTTCGGTAGTTAAAGTAATTTTCCATCCATCAACCATCAACCCTAACCTTTAAAGCCTCGTCGAAATTTTTCGATTTCAATTATTAGAAGTCAAAATATTGTACTTCAAATTTTGGAAATAATGTCAAATACCTAAAACATGTACTATTTCGTATTTTTACAGTATACGATTTAATGAAAAAATTTGCCATAAATCTAACTAATTTCTCTCTAAAGCTTATCTTTTAAGCTTTAATTTAATTTTTTAGTGGGCTATGTATGATTTTTTAAAATCGAGATATCGTAGCTTCAAGTAAAAAATTCATGTTTTGATATATCCATATTTTGCACTAACATGAGAATTTACAGGTTCGTAGTTTAAGATCATCAAATCTATAAATTTCGATATCTTGGTTTCAAAAAATCGCACAGAGTCGACTAAAAAATGAACTTAAAGCTTAAAATGCAAACTTTCTAAATCAATTAATGAGAGTCGTAGCAAAAATTTACGTATACTACATAATTCGAAATTACTGAATTTTATATTACTTCATAAATACTATTAAATTGATATATCTCGGTTACTAATGAATGAAATCGAAAAATATCGATGAAGCTTTAAAGGTTAGGGTCGATCGTTGCAAAAATTACTCTAATCACCAAGAATACTAAATGAAAAAAAAATTTCACCCGCAATTTTGTGTTTTTTGTTAAATAAATAATTATAACTTTTTTACTATGCATTTTCATACAATTCTGATGACATATAGATCGAAAGTTCGGACAATTTTACACCGGAAATGACTAATTTCAATTTTTTATAGGACTGCGCGATATCAAAGTAAATAAATAAAGATGTAGAAAATAATATGAAAAAAGTGTCCGTCCCGTCCTTAATGGGTTAAATTGATTAAAAACTTAATAGTAGTGTCCTAATACAGCCTAGCTAGCTACAACATATTAGCTGTCCGAGTCCTTTCTTGCAGTTGATAGTAAAATGAAATTGATTTTAGTTACGAGCGTCGACAGAAATGACAAATCTCCTTTATATTTAACTAAGTCTAAATGCTTTTAATTGCAGCAACATTATGACTCTATACGCAGTTTGTACTATGAGCAAGTACTGCGCCTGCTATTCTGAAATGATGTCTATTAAAATTATTTTTTTATGAGATGAACCCTAAGCGATATTATACATGGCTTTCGCAATTTACGAGGATAACACGAAATAGTCAGTCGGTTAAAGTACTTCCTACTGTTTACATTCAAAATAAAATCATAAAATTTATTATTTTCATTGTTACAAGTTGCTTTATAAATCAATTTTCTAAATGTGATTCTGTGAGTGTCGTGGACATGGAATATTGATATGTTTTTCGTGGTTTGTATAATATTAAACACTGTTTTTACGGTTTTGAAATCAAAGTAAATTCAACAATGCATGTACTCAACTTAGAATTTAATATCTTTGCAATATGTGGATATTGGCGTCCAGTGAACTGGACCTCCTATGCAGCCCAGTTAATTTATAATATCTATTCTGCTTTCATGACGTTCGTAATGTATACGTATATGGTTTCGGGATTTTTAGATATAGTATTCAATGCAAAGACTTTAGATGATATCACTGCGAACTGTTATATGATGTTGACCATTCTAAGTTCTTGTTGCAAAGCCGGAATTATGCTCTTGAAACATAACGAAATAATAAGCCTGGCAAATATGTTGCTGGATAAGAATTGCTTACCTTTAGATGAGAATGAAGAACAAATTCAAGCGAACTTTGATAAAAAAGCCAGGTTAAATGTTATGAAACGTTATACAGTGTTGATAAAAATTAGACTCATCCGTCGACATTTTTTCCACCATACACATATTATAATATGTTATTAACCCATTAACGCCGAAGAACGTAGATTTTGACATAGATCTTTGAGCTTCAAACTTTATAAGAAAAACCGAGTAAATATTTATCAGAATAGCATATCCAACTATTTTTGGGCATGCTCTTTCGATTTCCGGGGTCAAATTTGCATTTCGGAAGCCCTGAAAAAAAATATTGCGGATTCAAAGAAAAAAAAATGCGAAAAAACGGAAATTTTTTTTTAAGATTTTTTTTCGACATGAAAGGTTATTGGGATTGAATTCCAACTGCGATCAATCGTGATCATGATAGTTAAAGTTGACAAGAAAATTTTTTTATCATACCTAAAATCACCATAACCTCTAAAAAATGGCCGATATGACATAAAATTTTGTGCAATCCGGAGTTTTTGTGTATATCTTATAACAAATCGAATATTCATGTGGTTTTCCCCATAAAAATATTTTTAACGTTACATTCAATATTAACGTATACACCTGGTCTATTTTTACATGCTGGTTCAAAATGTCGGCCAATACGGGGGTCAATATGAACAAATTATGACTTTTTTCGCAATTTTCGTTTTGAAAGGTGCTGAATATGTTTGTCACCGTTGATTCTGAAAATGGTGACAGCTTTGAAAAATTCAAGATGGCGAATCCAATATGACGGATATAAAGAAAAATCTTCGCGATTTTCAAATGCAAAAAAAATTATATATTATCTATATAAAATTTCTAATTGGAAATACTATTATAGTAATTTTTACGCGAGGTGCCGTCTTATCGAGAAATAATTTTAGGTTAACTCGGTATCTATTGAATGTTTGATTTTTATATGATATATAGT
>UELU01042355.1:0-18936 GCA_900490025.1 Megastigmus dorsalis
ATTCTGTGTTGTCGTCTTCTTACTCGGGAGCGACTATATCTACAGAAATTATAAAGTGATTATTTTTCTCATTTTTCTAATATGAATACTCACTCTTTTAGCATGGAGGACTTATGACATTTTAAATAAGTCAATATTCACTTTCAATAAGTGGTTTTTCATTGATTAATAAGAGGCGACAATGCAAAGTTCGGTCGGAAAAGGCGACCTCGCTAAATCCGAAAGTAATTTATGAAATTAAATAATCAACTGGGACATAATGTGATTCATAGAGAGAGAGAGATAAATAGTTAGATATACAGATAGATAGATATTAGTTAATAAACAAATATATTTGTAAGAGAGGGAGAGAGAGAGAGAAAGCATTTATAATGGATGCAAAATAATTAATCGAATCAATAAATTGAACATAAGGAAGAGCGAGTACTGGTTATTAAAATTAATCTGTACATTCAACAATTTGAAGTGTGTCCATTGTTCGGATTTTTTAAGTAGACTATGAAGAGGGACAATGGACTGCATAGTTGCCGCAAATCATCAGTGGCAAGTTGAGTGCTTGATGTCCGGGTTCACGATTGCCACTTAATTGGCGCTGCACTTTATCAAATATAATATACCTCGAGAAAACGACAGAATGCCGAAGCGTGGCAATGCAGCGGTATTTATACCCGCGATGAGAATTACGAGAGTGAGCTATCTTCCTCCTATGAGAGCTTCCCGTTCCTGTTCTTAAACAAGATAAAAAAATATTGGCTGGGTGTTCATTGCCCTCCCCCCCCCCTCTCCTTAAAAAAGTTTAAATTTTGGATAAGTAGCAAAATATTTATAATTTTTATTTTAATAATTCGCACAGTCTATTGAATGTCAGTCTTTTTGTAAAAATAATAATAATAATGATAAACTAAAGAACGACACACTTATAAAAGAAAAACGAAAAACTTAAAAATAATCATCTGTTTTAAAAAAAAATAAAAACTTGAATAATCACCTTTTGTAACGAAAGAAAAATATACACGCTTTATTTTATTTCGTCGGGTCAATATTTCGAAGTCTTTCCAGCTACAGAGGTCGTCGCGATTGGCCCCGACGCTCTGCTGAAGCGCTTGCAGCATCTCCTCCATGGCGTGGTCGTCCATGACGTCGTCCTCGTGGTGACTGGACATGCTCTCTCCACCTCGTTGACCAGTCGGTTAAATTCAGGCTTTTTGGCGCAGGTTTTAGCCGCTGCTCCCGCGGAGATGGAGTCGTCGCTGACGGTTGTGGCGCAAGCTGCATCCAAAGTCGCGTTGACGTTCGGCGATATCGCGCATCAATCGCATAATCTGTGCGGTGACCTGTGCCAGCTGCTCCGCTGACTAAAATTAGATTTTGCAAAGTTTGTATTCTTAAATTATGCTCGGATAATCTTTCAAATAATATAAGCAGATGGCATTTCAAATGTATCTGAAATCACAAATTAATCGTCCACGAATGATAATAAAAAATCATTAAGCTCGTGAATAGCTTCGTAGAAACCGTGTATTAGCGCTGTAACTATTATTTATACAAATTTAAATGCCGTATATTTTTTACTTTTCATATATCGTCAAAAATATCGCATTATTTCGTATTTGAGACTTCAGATTCGTATTCAGCGATCTTAAAAACCTATGTAGACCCGCTATTTTCAAATTTAAAAAATATTATGTATTTTAAATCAATACACAAAGTTTTGCGCTTACGTTTCCAATTTGAAATTGAAAGAAAGAAAAACCGCTCGTGAGTTGCTCCCTTTTCTAAACGGACTCTGAGTTATTGCCTTTTTCAACCGGATTCTAGGTTGTTGTATTCTTACTCAGGAGCGACTATATGTGAATTTGATATTCTTTTGTCTCAAACACAAAAAATTTGTCATTTGAAATTCTAATAGCATAGTTTTTATTTCTATTTTATCATGAAAATTCAGTTCTAATTTATTTTTCACAACAAAATGGATAAAAACATAAATTAGGATGAGAAATAAAATTATTTTATTTTAAGCAAAATAATATCAATTTTATCATATTGCTCTTTATTAAATGTATAAATATATTTTTATGCGAAATATCACTTATCAATTTTGGTTTTAAGTTAAAAACTGTTTTATCAGCTGAAAATTTTAAAATAGAATTTGAAATTAATATTTAATTAAACTTAAAGATAAACATTCTATGATATAATTTTGATATTCGCTGTATATTTCGATATAAAATCATAGAAAGTTTTCAATGCAGTATGTCACATTTAAGACGAAGTCAATCTTGAAGAGAAGATCAAATGACCGCGTGGCGCTAAAGCACAACACAATCTGATAGACCTCAAAGCCCTTCGGTCAATACCTACACAAAAGAGGCAATGCGAGACAATGGTCGCATATCAGCACATAAAGCCGTGAAAATTTATTCGTGGAGATACGGTTCACGTATGAAATAATTGAAAAGTCAATTATGAATAAGTGAATATAAACGGTTCACATGTGAAACAACAACACTCGTTTCACTTATTCATATGTGAAGATTAAATTTTATTAATTCGTCGCATTTCAATTAGTCATTTATAAAAAAATCTGTTCACATAGCAAACCAGTGACATTTTCACATTTTCGAATTTAGAGAGTAGGAGAACATTTTCCGCAACAGGCGAGATCGCGCATAGAATCGTTTTTCTCGCGCGGAATAAGCACATCAGGAAATATTCATGCGCGAATCTGATATACAGATTAGCCTCGAATCAGATTGCATAATAATAAGAGTTGGGGTACGACGGCTTTCCATAAATCACGGAAAGACTTCATGTTTACGTAAACGAGTGAGATTAATCCATCTTTCGGGTAGGGAGAGAGAGAAGGAGAGAGAGCTAGCGTATAGCAAAAAAGATTCAGACTAAAAAGAACGTTCGTACCGTAGGATTGCTGTGCGGAATAGAAAGTCGCGCGAAGCGCGTAAAAAAAGGATAAAATAAAGAAAAGCCGCCCTCGACAGCGGCGCCGGGACGGTGGTCTCCGAAAAAAAGGGAAGCGGAAGGAGAACGCAAAGGATCCAACTGCGACGTCTGTATATGGCTTTTTGCCCTGCCGCCGCCACGCGCTCGCAACAGCCGCAACGTCAGAATCGGTTACACGCCTATCCCCCTTCGTCTCCTGCTACTCTGCATATATATATATATATGTGTTCATACATGTAGATGTATCGGAGCGGCGGGTCGAAAGGCAGCCGCGGAGAAGAAAAAAGTCAAATAACTGTTAAAGCGGTAATACAGTTGTGCTCCGTGGCGGTGCCTATATATATATAAATGTATATATATATCTCGAAGCGCAGCGTCAGCCTGAAAAATATGGGCTCGCGGAGGATGGGCAAAGCCTTTGCCTCCCACTCCTCTCTCTCTCTCTCTCTCTTTCTCTTTCTCTCTCTCTCGGAGCGAGTAGCTTGAATTATAGTGAAATAAAATAACGTTCTCGGCGGCGGCAGTGCGAAATAGGAGGTGTGCCCAGTAAAAGCAGCTACAACTTCTGTCCTTCTACTCCCTCTCCCTCTCTCTCTCTCTCTCTCTCTCTCTCTCCTTCTCCTCTCTTTCTACTCTGGTGCTCTTTTTGCTAGCACGCGCGACCTATCCACCTGCGGCATGCCGGATAACAATGCAAAGAGGAAAAAATTTTCGAGCGGAACGGAATCGCTTATTCTCGACTGCCCTCGCGCGTGTATATGTATGTGTGTGTGTGTATGTGTGTGTGCGTGTGTGTGTGTGGAGGATGTTTAAAACAGATGCTGGGAATCCGTGCGTGGAGGGTGTTCGTGAGTATATGTGGACTGCCATGTCAAGCGTTTAGTCGGGAGTATAGACCTTAAAACTTGGTGAACTTAAAGGGCTCAAGCTCGCGAATTCGTTGAAAATGAAGCTTTTCTTGTGCTCTCTTGTGCTCTCTGTGTTTAAATATGTTTCTGGAAGTATGCAGAAATGAAAATCTAGAAGGGAAAGGCTCTCTTTTTATTATAATGCGTAATAATAGCGTTTCGAAACAAAAATTTGTAATATTATTATACTACTGTAAATTTTTAAATATTCGACGAGATATTACAGATAGCGTTGCAACAAGATGTAGATGTCATTCCTAAAAGCAGCAAAACCTTCAAAAATAACAGCCACATGGAATCATACGAAAACTGCCTGCACACTAACGCATCAACGACCAGCAGGGTAAAAATCAAAAGAATAACACGTCCTATCCGCGACGTGATGAATTAAAAGCAAGCGGAGGGGCTGGGGGCGAATAGACACGTGCGCCTCGGCTCCTTTTTTTTTGTTTCGCGGCATCGAAAGCTGATGCCAGCAGCAACGTCGCACGGGATAATTTATAACGGCCGGATAGGCATGTCTGACTATCGCGCCTTCTCGCTACTTAACGCTGGTGACACACACACACACACACACACACACACACACAGAGAGAGAGAGAGTATATGCATACACATATAGTTGCAGCGATGCAGAGGAGAAGCAGGGAGACGAGGTCGGGGGCGCGCGCCCACACACACCCGAAGAGAGTGAATTTTAATGGAGGTTCATTTGGTGGCTTTTAGTGCCGCCTATCGAATTATGGCATCGCGAGCGCCTACGCCGCCGCTGCTCTCACCGCCAACTGCTACTACCTACCCACTGCTATACCATCACCAGTCACGCGGCTATAGAGCGAATCACTTACGGTCTCTTTTTTTCGGGTGACTCCCTTTCCCGCGTGCGCACACGTTGAATAATTTATGGTATAATATTGCAGATGTGAGATATTAGGAGGACGCGGAGGAATCGCGCCGTGTGGAATTAGAGGTATTTTTTGATAACGCTATAAGGGGGCGAGGCGTGGGAGGATCGGGCGTCGATATAAATTTCGCTTCTTTCCAAGCATAATAATAAGTTTTAATATATGACTTCGCGAATTGATCTGCCGCGCTCAAAGCATTGATTCAATGGTTTTTTTTGTTTATTTAAAATACACATTATAACCAGAACTCGGTTATCTTTCTGAATGACAAATAAATGAATGTCGAAAAACGATTCTTTCTGTCTTGTCATCCGACTCCGCATCTCAGGAGAACAAAGTTTTCCGTGCGCACTTTTTCAAAGGTGCATTTTAAAATCAGCGAGCAATTTGTCTCCATCGAGAGTAATCTCGCGCAAATTGAAGTAATTTCGCCACGAGCGCGAGCGATGTTTACAAGCTGCGTTGTAAGGTCGTAAAAATCTCCGAGGTATGTATAGGAGCTGTATTATCCGATACAAAGCGGGTACAGGAAAAAAAAACCGCCATAAATAAAAGCTGCATACGCGTCGTTAATAATTCAAAGCGATCAAAATGCGCCTCTGCGCGCGAAGCTCCGGGAGCTAGAGAGAGAGAGAGAGAGGGAGAGAGAATGAAAAAAACCCAAGCCGGAGACATCGAAAGGGCCGTGGTCTTGAGTTCTTACTACCAAGGGGGCAGCAACTCGGAAATTATCCAGCAGATATACACGCCGTATATACACTCGCCCTCCGGTCGTCTGGCCTCTCCTCTACCATCCCCCCACTTCTCTCACTCTCACTCTCTCTCTCTCTCTCTCACTTTTTCAAACCTTTTTTACGACACACCGTATCAAAGTAAGACTTTAGCATAGAACGCGCTCGCGAACGGCGCCGGCGTGGGCGTGATTTTATATAAAGCGTAACTCGTAAAAAGTCAATCGGTACAGAGAGAGAGAGAGAGAGAGAGAGAGAGAGAAAGAGGTGTGTGGGTACGCGAGATCGCGCATGCGCTCGACCTTAGTCCCGAGGCCTCGTTAATAAGTAATGCGGAGCGGTAAAATTTTAGAGGTCAATAAAAAGTGGTAATGGTTATCCCGAGGCCGGGAGGCACACACGCGCATATATATATATATAGAGAGAGAGAGAGCGGCCTCGATTCCATCGAGAGAGAAAATTCTCGCTGCCGACGCCGCCGCCGCCACCTCCCCCGACCCCCCCGCAAACTAGACGACGACAAAGGAGAGAGAGAGAGGCGAAGGAGGCGGCCAAAGTGGAAGCGCAACCTAGATACTGATACGACGCTAATATTTCGTACGCGACGGGAATGAGGAGGAGTCGGTGCGGGTGGTTCGAGCGAGGAAAAACGGATGAAGCACTAATAAGCGTGAGCGGAAGATGGGCTTGGAAGGAAGAAAAGAGAGAGGATCGCGGAGGAGAATAATATAAGGAGTAAACGAGAGCTAGGTCGTGCTTTAGGAATTTTGCCAGGCTTAGAAAAGTAGTGCAGCCGGTTTGTAATTGCTGCTGCTGCTGTTGCGGCTGCTGTTGGACGAGCGGCGCTATGCACGCAAGATTTATGCAGGATGAATAATGGAATGTATTAAGCCAGTTGCTACTACGAGGCTCCCCTATTGTGCTCTGGGATTTCACGTGCAATAATAATAGATAATCTGTTTTTAGCAAAAAATCTAGAGCTCGAACGTTGGTTGGAAGTAAACGATGAAGAATTATCGCGATGTTTGAGCTTATTTGCGTAAGACGTTAAAGTATAGGACGTATATATCTACTTATTCGGGTACAGATATATGCCGTCTGTTTTATTTAACGATAATTAAAGGTCGGTGGACGCAATAAAATGCCCTGTACTTTTTTTACGAGCTTTTATCTACCAAGGACAAATATAGTAGATGACGGGAGCATATTTCTTTCGGTATACTCACTGTTATAAAACAAAAAAGACATTTAACGGCTTATTCCGTTCGCTATATATATTTGGTTCAGTGAAATTAAAATAACTCGTAATAAATTCATGCATGTACTTGTTGATGTAGAAAAGCTATTAATAAATTAAAAATGGTATCCGAGAAAGGAGGATGTCCGCACGAGATTGGAATTAAAAGTAGAGTCTAGAGGGTAATTACGTATATACGAAATTACCTACGTCATTACTTAAGACATTCGATTCGATTCGAAGAAAAGGTTCTCAGTGTCCTTCTATACTCGTCTGTTTCTACTTCAATGTATTAAGCATAGTGCATAATCGCAACTCGGCCTTTTTTCATATATATTTCTCTACGCGTATATCGGAGTTAAATTTTTTTTTTAAATTAAATGTCTTTTCATACTCTAAACGACGGTGCAAGCTTCGTACGTTGCCTTAGGAATTTTATTAAAAGCAGGCATAGATATACTCCTTTATGAAAAAACATGTAACAATTTATACTAATGGCGCAATGCTTTTAATTTTTCATCGTATAATACCGCCACAGAAATGGAAAGACAAATCGGCATCTCGACAGCGCGCATTACAAATATTGTAATGCACAGTAAAGAAGAATTAGATTCACCTTTCATTTCGCGTATATAATATCAAACGGCAAAGTATATATGTACTACCGTGCGTCGGTATAAAAAGAAACGAAGCGAAAGAGCGAGAGGGAGAGCGAAAAAGGGGGTAAAAAAAGAGTACCATGCCTCTCTCATATTCATCGCACTTGCTGCACATATACAGACTGGCTTGGTCACAGAGAGAGAAAGGGGCGAGCAGAAAAATTGCACGAGGTTGCAGTAGAGCTCAAGCTCTCTCTCTCTCTCTCTCTCTCTGTCACTCTCACTCTCAGTCTCTCCTTCTCCTTCTTCCACAGCGACCATTCCCTCAGCTTTATACCCGTAAAAGTTGCGGCGTCGAAGACTGCGGAAGAAGAGGCGCACGGACGGGGGCACGTAAATCACCGAACAAAGAGAATTTTAATTAATCGAGGCCACGGCGCTTGAGCAAGAAGTGAAGTCCGCGGTGCCTATATATACATATATATATACGTATATATACACGTCTCTCTCTCTCTCTGGCGCAAAGGACAAAGATGGAAAACAAAAGGCCTCTCACTCTGTTTTTCTATTGCGCGTCCGGTAGAGACGGCGGCATCAGCGGCGCCGCGACGGCTGAATGAAACGGCCGTAATGCGACCAATTAATAAGTATTAGCGTCGTGGCTTGCACCGCGCGCAAAATAATGAGGGCGCCTCTTTTCGTGCGCTCGAATGATTTTACCGCGAGGAGGAGGAGGCCGGAGGAAGAGTAGAGGAGAGAGAGAGAGAGAGAGAGAGAGAGAGAGGCGAAGGAAGAGAAGGCGGGAGGAAAGTAATCCTGACGTACGATCGACTCGACGGCTCTCGAGAGCGGCTGCACTCGTTGCAGGCTGCTGCTGCTGCTGCTGCTACTTCTCCTGCAGCGTCAGAGAGGAAAGAGCAAGAGAAGGAGAGGGAGGGAGTCTCAAGATCTGCCCCACCGAGAATCTTGAGATAATGCCGAGGACCAAAGAGGACTTTCGCGAGATTGATGTATTTTTTATGTACTTTCATCTCGCCAGAGTATTCCGATGACGTTGAGTAAGAATCGTTTGTGTTATTACAGGACGCTAGGATACCTTCTTCTTCTTTCGCTCTCTTCTCCCTCCCGCCCTTCCCTTTTCTTCCTTTTTAATTTAGGATGATGGCTAGCTTATAAACGGAATTCTCGCTCGAGTGCGGTAACTGCGGCCCTTGGATGCGTCTCTCTCTCTCTCTCTCTCTCTCTCTCTCTCTCTGTTGAGCACTTCGCGCGACTCGGTGGTTTTTGAAGTTTTGCCTGCACTGAGAGTCGCGACGCCGCTGCTGCTGCTGCAGGAAAGTGTTAATTATTATAAGATGCTTTGTTCGGGGCGCTAGTTTGCGCGCAATTCCATTTCTTAGAGGATTGATGTTTGAATTAGTTCCTTGAATTAGTAGTTATGTAATTAGTATAATTAACACCGGGGCTAAACTTTCTTGGAAAGAAGGGCCATATAGTATTAAGAGAGCTAACTTGTCTGTATGTATGACTACTTATGTGCGACTGGGTGTGTATGTGGGCTCAATTTATTGCAGCGTCTTATTCAAGTATATATATATCGAATTATTGGGGCATCTCAAATTTCCAACGGATTATGATCTTCCCTTTTTTGCGATTAATTTACGTTAATTATGTATTGCTGCTAGATTAATCGTATGATTTACGTTATGAAGTAAGTAGAAAAGCACAATAGATTTCCGTTTCGAAGTAGGTTGTACAGCCTTATTGTATTTAAAAGCTTTGTCGATTTTGTATTCAGAATATTTAATATAAAATAATAACAGATTCAACAAATGTTATTCTTGACTTTAAGTAAAGCAAGGTAGTTACATTTGTGATTTTACGATAATCAGTTTCGAAGCATCCTCTGCGACATTCTTGCAAGTAAAATAAAAACAGTTATCGTTAAAAATTCAAATAAAATTTTAATATGTCTGAGCAAACTTACCATTTCCATTTAGCAATTACAATCCTTTTTTATTGTGCATTTTCCTTTTTACGCCGTCAGTCCTTCTGCTATAAAGAATTTAAACGACATCGTTACGTTAATGACACATAATGAACATAATAACGTTTCTTAATTTTCAATATTATTATGACTTGAACCCACTACTTTCTCTCTCTCTCTCTCTCTCTCTCTCTCTCTCTCTCTCTCTCTCCATAATTTTTAGCGCAGTTTTCTGCCTCTTAAAATATTTTCCTAATTGAAGCTTTCGTTATTATTCCAGAGGATCGACAACTGGACGAAGCGGACGAAAACAGGAGGAAGGATGAATAATAAAAAAGATAAAATAAAGTCGAAAGTAACGAGAATACAAATTACGGGGAACAACGGATGCCTAATTAATTTCTGTCATTAGTCGCGGAACGGGAATGAAGGACAAGCGCAGCTTGTGCACTCGCGCCTGCAGGGAGAGAAGTAAAGAGAAACCGAGGCGAGTCGAAGCATGAGAAAAGAGGAGAAACGAGGAGGTGAGGTGAAGGCGGGAGTAGCGGAGGGAAAGAAAAACAAAGTACCGAAGGAAAATGTCCTCGAAACCATCTGCGAGAAGGTTATACGGTCTTCGAGAGAGAACGAGCCGCTGATCCTTCGGATACTTAAATTGAACGAGCTGAGCGAAAAAGGGACATGGATATAAAGCGAGACGAACGTAAGTGTAGAGAAAGAAAAGGTGATGGAGGAAAACAAAGAGGGTAGAAAAACACGAGGTAGGATAGACTGGTGGAAAATGCGTTGGTGCGCGGGATGCGCTGTATATAAAGTCATTGAAAATGTATCATCGTCAGGCTATTGTTTATTTTTACTAAATTTTTTTTTATTTCTAACCTTCGTTCTTCCAAAAAATTTAAAAACGCATGAAAACCAATAACCAAAACTCGTCTGTATTGGTTTTTTCAACAGTATTGAGCAAAAAAATATGTACGATCACTGCTTAACACCGTAAATTTGTTATTATCTAAACCTGAATATGTTAAATTTTCACTATTTTTACATGCGAACTGATAATTTCACAAAAGAATATGTCAATTTTTCACTTATTTTATACGTGAAGTGCATTTTCACAAATTAATGTGTAAAATGTTAACTTATTTCATATGTGAAGCATATTTTCACTGATGAATAGTGTATTTTTACTATTTGACGTATAGGTACATTGTCTCGTCCATGCAGGAATTGACATGTACGCATTGGATTCTGTTGTGCTGTGACTCTAGGATGTCGTTTGATCACCTCTTCAAAATTTACTCCGCATTAATTGTGGAATATCCAACTACGATAAAAAATCTCTGCGATTTTATAGAAACATGAATACCGCATTTCGAAATTAAATCATGCAATAGTTATTAGTAAGTAAAATTAGATATTAACTGCAAATTAATCGGATAAAGTTTGATTAAAATAATCTATTTTGATGGAATTGTAAAAAAGAAAGAACCATTGAAATATACAAGAAATAGCATTTAAAAAAGCTTCAATATAAATTTACGGAATTAAAATTTTCAATTCATCGCGGATCTAAATACATTACTATTCATTTATGTAGATTGAAAAGTAATATTAGAAATCCCTACGGCTACAATCGGTTCGCCATCAAGCGCGCAGTCGACACCAATCGAATCCATCGAGCAAAAAGATGAGCGTCTTCTTCGGCGAGATTTATTCATTTTGCACCTCCTTGTCAGTCGCCAGCCGCGCTTTCTCTGCACAATTCCCTTTAATTCCTTTTCATTCTAATGAATATTTACTCGTCTTGCAGATTCCTGCACAATTCATTACAACTTTTCTTATGTCTACGTTAAATGCACATAAAACAGTAAATATATCTTATTAAGCTTTGTTATTATCATATAAAGTTCTTTATCTATAAAAATCATTGTTTTGTAGGAATTATGTCATACATGCCTTGTGTAAATGATAAATGAATGCATTTACAAATGCAAAAAGTACAATCTGCGATGTTACGCTACAGGAGACTCGCAACTCGGTCAAGCAAGTCGTGACACTAAAAATCCCGATTGTCGCATACCGATAGGCCATAGTAATTTCCGAAATTCCCTCGCGCGCGCGCGCAACGGCGATAAATAAAACGTAAAACGATCGCTAAATGAATACCACGACCGAGCTAAATAAAAAGAAAAAAAGCCTGAAGAAATCAAATGATAAGCCGGCGACACGTGCCTCCACCGCGGCGAATGCAACAAAGAAGCAGCAGCAGCAGCAGCGGCGGCACGCGTTATCGATTCGCCATATTGTATACGCGGTTCCAACCACGCGAACGAAATACAGGTCGCATAGCGGTGCCGTACCGATAGCCTATACACACACACACACACGCGAGACACGCGCTGCTGCCTCCCTCCCAAAAGTACCGCACGGACCTCGAGATCATTAATAACACAGCCTTTAGCCACCTTCCGTACACCGTCTCTTATATTTTCTGCGCACTCTCTCTTTTTTTTTTGTTCTATAATACACTATATACTCGGCGATCGGTAGAAGAGAGGACCACGGTTGCCGTACACGCAGCGAGACACAAATCAACGTTAGGCGGTGGGTATATATATGCAGTTCCCACTATGCAGCGTACAAATCCGGACACTTCGAGGCTTGAAATCGATTTACGGACTGCGATATAAATGATATGGAATCTCGTCTCTCTCTCTCTCTCTCTCTCTCTCTCTCTCTCTCTCTCTCTCTCTTTGGGCGCGAAGAACGAGCGCCGAGGTGGTGGTGATTCACGAGCGCGCGTTTTTCCTGCTTTGCCAAGTGAGAGCAGAGAGCAGCGGAGCGGCAGCGGTGCGCTAGGGGCGCGTGTGCTTTTTCCTCCGGAGAGCGCCGCTGTGATGCCTTATAATCTTAACGCCGCTTTCTTTACGACGCTCTCGCTCGCTCGGATTAGCACGGATCTGGATTATTAAGAGGGATTTATTAAGCTTGCGTGCCTTTCGATTTTTCCAGGGGATATGTACATATATTATAGCTCGTACTGCAACTCTTCGTATTTATAACGTGTTTATTTGTTCAACTTACAATACAGAATGTATATATATATAATAGAGCTCTTTGTTCGTTTGTATTCATACAATAAGCTTTTCTGTGTATAATTATACAAATGTTGCAAATTCGCTGATTTCGTGACGTGACATCAAATACAAAGATTTCTTTTTTTATAACGCATATGATTAAATAGGTGCGTGTTCTTCTCTCTCTCTCTCTCTCTCTCTCTTTGCCGTTCGCTAGCAGATTTAAAAAAATATATATAGTTGCGACGGGCACTCTTGATTTACAATTTATATGAAAAGGCATTTTATCGGCCTCGCGCGCAAAAATGCGCTTCTGCATATTCCAGTATATGATGGCATTTTAGTGCGCGGGCCGCAGTGGACTGGTATTTATACAGATATAATTTGATTTTCGTTCCGATGGGTTGCTCGATGGAAGCGATTTTTTCGCTTTTGCTTCAACAAACCTCCTCATTTCGTATGAATGCTGGGTGTGTGTCTGGTATACTGGATATTATATATATATATGCTTTCTACCGCTGTACAGAAATATACATATAAAGAAATATTTTATACATTTATATCGTTGTCGCAATTTCCAAAGGTTATGTAAGAAGTGCAGAGGGAATGTCAATCAAATTATTTTTTGATTAATCTTCACATATAGTGACCGACCTCCATTACGATTTAAAAAGTAATATTTATTATACGAAAAAATAGTATAAACGTGCACAAAGAAATGCAATTTCGCCGCTTCCTTTCTCGAGTCACGAGTCTGAAATATATTTGTTTAGACTTTGATTCAATGTTTTTTTTTGGTATACCTTTTAAATTTTAATCGTTGCGTCTCATTCTGCACGTATATTATTATATTCACTTTTCAAAGAATCGAGTCGTTTTTTGCATCTAATAAATCGATGAACTTATCGTTCCTTTAATTTTTAACAACGGTGAAAAGAATGTATTAGTCGTCATGAAACGGACAGTTTTTGCAAACATTTACCCTCCTCCCCAGGCTTAAGACTTAAGAACTAATACATGTGAAATAAAAATAAATTTCTATAGTCGAAACCTCCGCTTTCTTCGTATATTGTTTGTTAAAAAATATTATAAATTAATCGAACACTATATGTACACACTTATAAGAGGACGGTGGTATAACAGATGTGGCAGTACATCACCGTCCTTCTAAATGTGTATATATAATTTTCGTTTAATTTACAATATTGTTTAACTAAGAATGAGCAAAGAGAACGAAGGTTAAGAGAAATTGAACCCGTTTTGATTGGTCACACATGAAAAAATTCGACTAAAGAAACTTATTTCTATTTCACATGTATTAGTTCTCAAGTCTAAAGCCTGAGGAGGAGGGTATATATCCTAACCCCTCGCAAAATAAAAATATTTGCAAAAACTGTGCGTTCCATGACGCTCAATAAATTCTTTTCACCATTGTCTTTTATATCTATACATCGTTACAATAATTACTTTTTTAATTATAGCTATAATATGAATATAATTAAAAAAGGGTTAAAGATACGTACGGCTATCCTGTAAGCATTTGCTTTGAATGGCATATTGATAAAAACGCTTCATATATTCCGAATAAGTATCGCTATCTATCTTCGCTTTTCATCGATCAATAGATAATATTCATTTTCTAACTCAACCTATATAAATATTTATGCAGAATGTGTATATGCGCGCGCGCTCACATACACATTCGACGTACAATATTTCGTAAAATCAAACTACACCGAGTTCGCGAACGCATTCTTAAAACGTTAAACAACTGCAGTGTTGATTAAATATCGCTAAAAAGAAAAATGACTCCGCGAGCGATTCGCAACAATCGACTTCTCTTTATTAAGCGATAAAAAACATTGCTCCGGCCGCTCGGTTACTATCGTAAAAAACAAGGGAAAAAAATATGTCCGATCGATGTATCAAAATTAAGCTTTATTAAAACGCTCCTATTAAAAAGGAAATAGACGATAAAAGAACAGCGGAAAGGAAAATAGGGACCTCTGTACACAAAGCGTATCAATAATATATTATAAGCGCGGCCGCGTATACGAACACTAAATTTTTCCAACCCATATACATATTTCAGACGATCAAGCAGCGCATCCCGTGCTCGAGTACCCGCGAGTACCCGCCACTAGGGCGAATCTCATCTAATAATTATTGTTACACGCGGTTCGTCAATCTTGATTCCCCCCCTCTCTCTCTCTCTCTCTCTCTCTCTCTCGCTCTCTCGCTCTCTATATGTCTCCTCTGTTCTCAATTTCCCCTTATCCCTATACAATAAAGTCGGTTCCATAAACGACATCATAAACTACCGACGGATCCTCGTAAACCACATTTATGCTGTACGCGTCTTTGGTCACCTGCGAACCATAAACCATAAAAGACGAGACAGAGAGCAAGAGCCGCCGACGCCGCCTAGGCCGCCGCTGCCGCCGCTCGCTCGGTGCACGCAGCCGGGGATAAAGGAGAGATAACGCGGACACCTCGGGACACGCGAGCAAAGAACAGATAGAAGGAGAGAGAGAGAAAGAGGGGGAGGAGGAGGAGATATAGCCCGAGAGTACGTATGAGGATCGATGAATATACGCAGTCACGACTTTTCGTTTTCCCGTAAAAATTCCGAGCTCCCCGGCTGCTGATCGCCCGAATTTTGCGGGAGGACACATCGCTATGCGGTAATCGTATATATATATATATATATATATATAATATACGCACACGCGCATGTAGATATATAAAGGCGTGAGCTCGGGAAATTCCGAAACTGATTCGATCGACGCGAGCAGCCGCGAGAAGAGAGAGAGAGAGAGAGAGAGGATACATTATCTCTCTCATCGCATATTCGATAATCCGGAAATCCGGTTACGACGAGTCGTAAAGTCTTGTGCGGAGGTAGTCGATATAGTCGACCCTCTCTCTCTCTCTCTCTCTCTCTCCAACTACAAGGTAATCGACACGCGGCGCCGGTGCACTGGTTATGAATTCATTATTTGCCGCGGGAATCGCGGCGATGTAATAATAAAAACGAGAGGAGCGCAGCGTCGGCCACCAAACCCCGTTATACGTCCGGAATTCCATGCGGGCCTGCAGTGCTCGTGACTCCTACTTGGGCTTCTCTCTTGGCCGTCGACTCCTACTTCGAGTCCGAGCTGCGAAAAAGAAAAAAGAAAATCGTAAAAATACAGCGGGTCGAGAAGAGCGTAAACCCTATACAGCCTCCGCTCTTCGATACACTATATAATATGTATATGTTTTATAGAGCGATATAAGTTTTGGGGAACGGGAGGGTTTCAATGTCGCGCGTCGCGATATGTGCGGGCACACACCACACACGCGCGACCGGACCCGCGAAAAATTTATCGAAGGATTCGCTTATACGTACATACGCGATGTTTGTATATTGGTGTGAGCCTTTGAAATTCGTTGCTTTATGCTTTTATTAAATTTTTAGAGTGGCTGCGGGTCGCACGTATAAAGAGAGAGAACGCTATTTCGGCCCTCTTCGCACGCGTTTTGTTCTACTGCGCGTCTGGGGAAAATTTATTTGTTGGTATGTGTGTGCGTGTGTGTGTGTGTTTTTTATATGCGCGAGCGCGTGATTTTTGAGCAAATTTATTGAATGATTTTAAGTCGCGAATACGACTTACTTTATTATATATTGGTTTGCACTATAAAAAGGGTTTAAAAAGTTGCTTGGTACGATATAAGCCATTCGCTCTCGATGAAATATTACAATTTTTAGCATCGATCTATATTTTTACCTTCACCCCTCTTTTTCCCCGACAATACGCAAGGATAAAATGAGTACCGATGTACAATTTTGCTTTCTATTTTCTCGAGTGAATGTATAAAGTTGTAAAATTTTCTATGCGATGCTTTTACGGGATAAACAGCGCGCTTATTAAAATATTATAGATTAGGCGCGGAATAAAAAATTATCTATAATAAAATTAGGATGCTTATAAAGCATAAGATTGGCTTAAATACTGAAAAAATACGAATATGTATGAGGTTTTAGTGATATCGAACACGTATATTTTTATATAATTTATTTATTAAAAAATATACTGACATGTGTTTGCAAACTTTATGTAATTCAATGGTATTGTAATCATGTTAAAGCAACAATTACTTCCTTTAATTTAGCTTTACGAATTCAATTATAAATTTAACTATTAAAAGAGAATGTCAATGAAAGTAAAGTGTAAAAATCAATTTGAAAATTTGGTTCCCATTACTAGGGAGAAAAGTTAATAAAAACTCTATAGAAAACTAGAATATCTTACCAAACTTATCTGCATCTATTTACATTTACTTAGTATACCGAGTTAATATCTTATACCCATTTTAACTTTCCCTGCTAGTAAGGAATCCAATTTTTCCAACTTAAATATTTCATAAATTCTCCGAATCATTATACTGGCTTCGTAGGTTTTGTAATTTTTTTTATTATGCACAACCCTTATAGCATCCTTTTTCTGGTGCGTTCATACAAGTTATAAGCATTCGCATCAATGAAATTTATTTTTATACGAATTTTAATGAAATTTCGAACCAAAAACAGATTCATTTTTAAAATGCATCGTACCGCAAACATATTCTCATTTTTTATGAAATACTATAAAAAATTGAATAAAAGATTAAATATATGCAGCCAAAATTTGATAGAAAATCTCAACTGTCCCATCATCCGCATACTCATTCACGCCCAACTTTGTGAACAAATTAATTTATCCAAAGTAACGTATGTGACACCGCAATACCGTAATTGATTCGAACTTTAAGAATACCCACTTCGCAATACCAACAACTTGGCCAAAAAGAGAAAGGAAAGAAGACCTAATCTCAACTTCTTCAAACAATAATAAATTACCCCGGGAATTCCGACCGACTAAAGTTAAAAAGGGCAGAGAGGGAGGGCAACGAAAAAAAAAAAGAAAAGAGAAAAAAGAAGAAAAAAAAGAACCGAGAAGAAGAGAGCCAGAAAAGAGCAAGGAGAAGAGAAGGAAAACCCCTCACCTTTTTTCGGCAAATTGCGTTTGTCTGAGTTCCGGGCCGAAGAAAGTTCGATATTGCCTCTCGACGTCTAGTTCGGCTCCCGCGCGTTTACGAGACTTCCGTTTATTCATCCTGGCCCCGGCAGCAATTCCGTTGCTCCTCCAATGCTGCTGATTCCTCAAAGACGCCCGCGCCGCCGCCGCCGCCGACGTCGCCGACGTCGCCGCAGCTGCAGGATTAAACGCGCCTTCTTTCAATTCCCACGTGTCGTCCTCGTCCTCGCTCCAGGACCTACTCGCCCCGGGCTGTCTTAATTCGCCGGCTGTCGATGCGACGGCGCCATCGGACGCCTCGTGCCGAAAGATCATCAGGATATTCCGGGTCAGGTGGACCGCTGGTGGTGGTGATGCTGCAGTACGTAAAAATTACAAGATTGAGAATCAGCGTATGGCGTTGAATTATTTCAATCGATGGATTTTATGTATGGTATATGAATGTTTAGTGAAAATTCACGTGTAAATTAAGCTACTTGAGCTTTCGTTTGTCAATTTGCAAATGGTGTATAAAGGAGTTGAATAAAAGGTTTTATTTACTGTGTAAATAGAATAGAAAATCCACAGCTGCAGTATGAAAATAGATTCGTGCGATAAATTCTTTACTAGAAATTTACAATATATATCAAATTTTAGAATTTGGTAAACAAAAAAATGTTTGACCGTTGTGCTTCGTAGAAGCTTGTATAGTTTTATTAATATTAAAAATCGATTGTTTTAGTATACGTACATAATGAACTTTTTTTTTACATTTCGAAAACGAGAGCATTTTAAATATTTTGCTTTCGAAATCTCAAAACGTATAGCGGCTGTATATAGGCATAGATTTCTCGTTCATTTCTGAATATTCAGCTTTCAAGCATAAATTTATCCGTTTATGTAAAATGTGAATTTATAAAATGCATATGCATGGAAATATGTTGTGAAACAATGAATCAATTTTAGCAAATGAATAATAAATTTGGGTGTAGCTGTTTCATCGAGTGCGAGCCAACGGGAATCGAACCGAAGATGAAAAGCCGGATCGTTATTTACTTTGATATCACAATTTTATTACATAAATTTTGATCGTGGAAAAAATTTAATATTTTAAGAAATTATTTTTATATATTTTAAATAAAATTTCAGTCTTATATTTATTCGCGGAAGCCTTCCATTTCGGTATAAATCATTTTTTTGCACTATTTACTATATACGTATACGTAGAAAAACGCAATTATATCTCGGCTCCTGTATATACGTTCATCGTTTACGGTATGCAAGAGTAAATGGAATGCATGTTGAACAAAACACGACAATAATAAACTGTAAAACCAAATATCCTCTGTAAGCTGCATTCCACCCAAACAATTCAATATTATTCTAGTATATCCTCCGCGATTCGGGCACGCCTCTGAAATATTTATTTAACAATGAATTAAACATCGAATTCCAACCGAATCATGGACCCCCCCCCCCCCCCCCCCCCCCC
>UELU01042355.1:18956-34731 GCA_900490025.1 Megastigmus dorsalis
CCCCCCCCCCGACCCTCCCCCGGGGGCAACGATAATATCCGGCTAAAGGTCAGGAGTATAAGAGCGAGGCCCCGCTAAGTCAGTCGAAATTCGATGGTTGCACGTCTCACCTTCATTCGCGTCGGTCGGGATCGATGCCACCGCTCTCATCGTCGAGTTCCAATCATCCTCGAGGCTCGTCTCGGTCATCTGTTCCCTGAATAAATCATCGTTCGGATCGGTCGTCCGATTCTCCTCGGACCCCGTTGGCCCGTGAGCTCCCGCGGCTTTGTCCTGATCCGTCGTATTGCTATCCGAGCTTGGCGGAATCGTCGTGGCCGTAGCATCGGGATATTTCGTCGATCGATCTTCCGTTTCATTTGATGCTGCTGGCGAGGCCAACGTCGTCCTCGTCGTCCTCGTCGTCCTCGTCGTCGTCGAGTCAAACGCCGACGTAATTTCATTTGAATACGGGCCGGTTGCAACTGCTGCTGTTGGTATTCCCTCGGTCGAAAATCTCCCGGTAATCAGCTGGGCCAATGTCATCGCCGTTGGATTATCCTCCTTTTTGCCCTCGAGCGTGGAATTCGATTCCGCGCTATCCGAGATCGCCTCCAGCAATTCTTCCGACGGGATTAATTCGTCGGAACTGAAACTGTCGTTTTTCCCAGCGGCCCGGGCATCGGTGGTTATTTCCAATTTCTTAGGATCCGGGGTGTTGCTGGCGAAGCGCATCTCGTTAACCATCGACTCCGTGGTAGATGAATCTTCCTCGGCTGGCTCGGGCTCCCGCCAACTTTCATCGAGCCTTTCCTTCGATCTCGGCCCAAGTTTCCCCGGCTCCAAAACTCCCGACGCGGATTCGCTCGACGCGGCATGAAGTTTGTTCGCGCTTTCATCCACGGTCTCGTTTCCACTGAAAAAATTCTCCACGGTCTCGCTTATGATCCGATCCTCTTGTGGTCCGTCGTCGTCGGCAAGAAGACTTTCCTCGCTGGTCTTGTCGGTGACGTTCGACTGGTCCCCCATAGAGCGCAACAACTCCTCCATACTGTCCTCGACAAGTGTCTCATTACTCGGGATCTCGGCTGCAGTCGTAAAATTTTTTACATCCAACTCGAGTTCGGCCGGCTCTGCTGTGCTCCCGTCGAAATTGGACGCGTCATCTTTATTGGCATCCGGCGAAAGCTTTGTCGCGTTCGCTGCTGCGTCCCCCTGTTTGCTCGTGGTATCCCCGTGCTCGGCCGAGGCAAAGAACTCCTCGATGCTTTTAGTCGAATTAAACTCGAAAGAGTCCATCTCCTCCGTACTGGAGCTCGCATCTGTTTCATTATTGTTATTGACGTTCTCCTCCCGGGCAAAGAAATCCTCGACGAACTTCAGATCCACCGAATTGTTGTTCACCTCGGAGCTGCTAAGATCCGCCGATTTATTTCTCTTAATCTCGGCCTCGGTCGCCGCGAGATCTTCAACGTTCTCGTTATGATTACGCTCGTCATCCTCGTTGCTCCCGAATAATTTCGCGGGGCTCGACTCTTTGTCGTTGGCAGCCTCGGCTCCCTTGTGCCGGTAGCGCGAGACCGCGAAGTCCTCCTTGCTGCGCTGGTGAATCGCCTCGTTTTCGGCACTTTTTTCCTCGGCCCTCGACACAAATTCATCCCCGAGAATAATTCCCCCGTTCAATTGGCTCTTATCCGAGTGAAGCTGCTGGGGCGGCGGCGACAACGGCGACCAGGTGGAGTAGGAGTCGAAAAAATCCCCGGAAGTTTGAGCGGTCGTCGTCGGGCCGTCTGATTCATCTTCATTGTCGGTGGCGAAAGTTTCGTTTGAGTTGCTTCCGCTGGCCTCGTTATCGGTCCTGGGAGTGGAAAAAGTCTGATTGAAATTTGTCGCCTCGAGAGGAAGGCCCGTGGAGTAGGAGTACTCGCGATAAGGCGTCCTAGTAGTCGTAGTCGACTTCTCCTTGTTTCCGGCGAACTTTCCACCGCTCGGCTGCTGCTGCTCCTTCTCATTGTTGTACGCGGTGACGGTGGCGACGGAGCTCGCATTAATCCAAGTGCTTCCCTTCTGGGCTGTTGAGCCCAGTGTTGCGTTATTCGCCTGTTGATCTTGGGATTCCGTTTCTGCTGCTGCTGTAACGTTGACGATCGTCGTCGTGTCTCGACTGTGAACAGTATTTGAGAGTCGTTAGATTTTCTTTTTCCCGCATGGGAGGGTGGAGTGAGGAAGGTGTATGAAAGAGCGGTTGAAAGATGAGAGGCGAAGCGATTTCTTACGCGGAGTTTATTGTCGAGAGAGAAAGAGAGAGAGAGAGAAAGCTGTCTACGCTCCGACGCGGGAATCAATTGCGTTTGTTACTCTTAGCGTCTCCGAAAGGCGCTTGCGCTACGGTAAAAAGTGTGACTCTTTTCATAATAATCCTCGGGTTTTATATGCTTTTATGTGAAGGAAAAAAAATGATGAGGATGTTTGATTTCTTTTGCCTTGCGGATAAAAGTGTGTTGCTTGAACGTATGTAAACATAAATATTCGAGAGCTTTTACTGTTCATTGAAATGCGAAGAATTATTGTAATAACGTCGAAATCTTATAAATTGTACAGAGGTTCCCCGACACAAGTTTTTCCCGTCAATTGTATTCGTTTATATAAAAATTGAAAAGAAAATATAACAATTTTCTCGAGAATTTTCAAGTTATTTTAAATAATGTTCACACAAAATCCTGAAAAAGTCTGTGGTTGTAGCAAATAGAAATCTTTGACCTGTTCAACAGAATGAGAGAATCGAAAAAAAGGGAAGACGCAAATAAAATTACTTCGAAGCAATCAAAAGCCCGTTACCGAGATATAATCGCCGCTTCACTGAATAATAAACGGATCTTTTCCTTCAAAGAATCAAAAGGAAAAAAAAGTGACAAATTCGAGAAAGCAAAAGTAGTAGAAGAAGAAGAAGAAGAAGAAGCAGCAGAAGAAGAAGAAGAAGCAGAAGAAGAAGCAGAAGAAGAAGAAGCAGAAGAAGAATTCGCTCTGATGGGAGCGATGAATGGAATGTGTTACGACAGGGAGAGAGAGAGAGAGAGAAGTTTGGCTCGCCAGCTCCGTTTGCTCCGCCGCGAGCACTTGCCCCGTCCTTTCCTTCTGTAGTAAAAGCACGAACGAGGGATTGATGGATTGAATGGGAAAAGAAGGATAGGAGGGTAATGAGGGAGCAATCCCGCACCGCGCTGCATTGTTTAGCGTAGGTCTTAAGTTTCCGACGGAATGTCGATGATGCTAGACAAGAATTTCACGGCTTCTCGAGGGTCGGTATAAGAGAGGCGAGCAGTGGGTGAGGAGAGGAGGCGAAGAGAAGGGGGTTAACTAGAGGCGAGAAATACCTCCAGCCACTGTCGATTACTCTCTCTCTCTCTCTCTCTCTCTCTCTCTACTTCGTCCAATCGTCCGTCTTTCGTTCTCCATCCTTTTCTACTCTAGCCGTACATATAGCTATGTATGTGTACGTGTAAAGCGCGACACCTACGTAATTTCTCCCTCGGAAGTAATACGACTGGCGTTCGCGCATTCACGAAAGCAGAGAGAGAGAGTATTAGGCGACGTTGCGCGAAGCTTGTTGAGCGGGACGCGAAGAAAGGGAAAATTACGAAAACTGGTTGGAGTCGAGAGATAGCAAAAAGGGAAGAAAAAAAGGTGCAGAGAGGCTTTCGGTAGACACCTTTTTTTTAGTTGAATTTACAGCTTGCGCTGCAAGACTTGGAAGTGTTGTCGATAAGCTTTTATAATTAAACATTTTAATAGAAATGTACTTTTGCATGTGGTGAGTTATTAGACGACTAAATAACTTTAAAGTAATTCAACAAATTATGAATGTTTTTCATTAAAACGAAGAAATACAAAAGAAATGAAACTCGATAAAATAATTGTATTGTATACAAAAGATTGAAAATGAATCTTTTCAAATTGTAAAGCTCAATATATATTTCATTTGAATACAAATAAATGATTTTCTGTTGTTATTTATTCTTCCGACCTCAGAAGATACTTATTATTTTGAATCTTTTGAGTTTTGATGTATGCCAAAAAACTAAATTACAATTAAAAGTTAGTTGTATAAAAAAAGCGTTCTGAAAAAAAACAGACAAACTTTGAACTTTGCACATTTGTAATAGATTTTATGAAAATTAAATTTGAGTAAATTAATAATATACAAGGAATAGTTCTCAAGAAAATTTATGGCATTTTACCACAAGCTACGCAGAAATGGGTAGCGGTGTATAGATGATTCAAGGAAATCGACAAGGAATTCTACATCATCAGAAATTCTACCGAGTACGAATAACTTTCTCGGTGTAGGATACGAAACCATGGGAATGCACAAATTAATAATGAAATACATTTACTTTATGTATTACTTCAAAAATTTCGTAGAAATATAAGATGAAACAAGTATAAATGCATAAAAAAAAATTATCCTAATTTATAGGACAACAAAATCACAATCTGAAATTTATTTATACAACAGAACTGCAGCCCTGATATACACAGCTTCTCGCAAGAGAGTATCATAATAATTCCGAAGAGAAAATTCTCAAGCAGGTCTAACTCTCGCGGCAAAGAGGAATGAAATTAGTTTCGTTAAAAGATTGTTCAAAGAAGGAACGAGCTTCATTATTCAAAATTATCGATCGCACGAGGGGTACGCAAGAGGGGCGAAAGGGGAGGGGTTGGGGGGGGGGGGACTACCGCTGGCACTAGCATTTAATGGTGTTTGCGCACGAGTCGGATATCTCGCGGCTACATAGCACCCGAAGTTTTGCGATTCCGAAACGTTACACACTGTAATTCCATCCTACGCGAAACAAGGAAAATGAGATGTAACGAGAGACAGAGTGAAATCAAGAAAGCTTAGTGGGAGAGAAAGCAAAGAGTAGGTTCATATAAGCCAGAGAGAGTGACAGAGAGAGAGAGAGAGAGAGGGGGAGGAAGAGAGATGGTAAAAGAGCAGGTGTAACTGAGCGAACAGAAGCGAGTCGCCGAGCAAGGGAGAGAGACAGAGAGAGAGAGAGAGAGAGAGACTCGCCCTCACCTCTCCATCGCTCGTTTCTCTTCCCTTTGATGAATCAGCTGCTGAATTATTAAAGAAGCGTCTCGCGATGTCCTCGGGGCGAACGAGCGTCTCAACTTTTCATATATCTGTCTCTACTCCGTCAGCCCCACCATCACCTGGGAATTTCTCTCTCTCTCTCTCTCTCCCACTCTCCTCTGCTCTCGCACGCGCGTGTGTATATATTTTATGTATATGTATATATATAAGGGAGGTACAGCGGCAAACTTGCATTTCTGTCTCGCTTCTTTTCTTATTTCGTGCTTCTCTCGCCCTCCTCGATTTTCGTTCCACGCTTCACACGCCGCCGCCGCCGCCGCCGCTGCAACCGCCCCCCTTAACCCCCTTGTACATTACCGTGGAACGCCTTTATCGCGTAATGATTCTGATGGGCCGCGATGCGCCCTTTGAATATACATATATATAGACGCGAGTGTAGTCGAAGGCAGCCGTCGGCGAGAAACGAAGAAGCGCAGAAGCCGGGACCTGTACACATATATATAATACTATGTAGACGCACGATAGACTTTCCTTTCTCTTGCTTCTCGATTTCGCCCCGAGAATTGCCTTTCGATAAGGCCGTATATATGAATCTTTCAGGAGCCCGAGTGCCCGTAGTGTCTGCTACTACACATACTACCGCTGCTTCGCACATACGTTTATACACATATATACATATCTATACAGAAACGGATGAAGGAGCGCACGTGTAAACACTCGTATATGTACAGAGACAGCGCGAGGGCAGACGGTTGGAAAATTTCAGTTGTACTAAATTTTCAGCTACATTAGGGAGACGCTGATGCGGTACCCGATCGATTTCATTTATTGCGCAAAGAGTATTATGCATTGATTGAAGTCCCCCCGAAAATCTGCACGCGAAAAAAAATTGCGCGCCCCGCTGTTTTCCTTTACATTCGACGAATAAAAAAATTAACGAAATATGCGCAAACGCGTTGATGTTCGATAAAACGAATATTTTTTTCACGTGAATTATCGCGCGACAAACAAAAAGGATGATTTTCCCGCTATGAAAAAGAATATTTCGTATGTGGGTCTTTCTATACGCGAGTTAAATACATATATGAAATCCTGAGCGTTCGTATTTTACACGTAAACAATAATTATATTCCATGTTGAAAGGCTGTTTAACGTTTATCAAATGTAAAAGATTAAATGTTGGCACCGCCAAAACTCTACACCGACAAATCCGACACAATCAGATTATTCTACACCGCAATATTGTAAACTCCAAAATTCTACCCAATAATTTTCTACACTAGTTATCCTTTCAAATATTGTAATTCTGTAAACATTACAACCTTTTAAATTGAATAATCTACATGGTACAAGCATACTTTCATAAAATTCATTAAAATTTTAATCATTTTATCTATATACTCATGTACTCATGTTTTATGGAATTTATATAATTGAAATTCAATAATACTCATAAATTTTACATTACATCATTTTATGTTTCAGGAATAAATAGGACATCTATAGCTACTATAACTCATACATTTGCAATATTACTAGTTACAGATTCCGAATTTGATATGAAAAAAGTCTGTAGTTGTTCGAAATAAAAATGATTAAATTAATAATTAAAAATAAAAATAACAAATTGTCCAATGTCCAATATAATTATACAAGTATTCTACATAAGCACTAATGTAGTTCTAACATTTTTTAGTATAAAGGACGTTGGGCAGTAATTTCGAAAATGTCTATAAATTCTGAAAATTTAATATGTTATTCATAACATAAAAAAACTATTCCATGATTTTATTCAGATTTATTTACCGTTTCATTGTTGAACAAATCAAAAAGAAATAAAAAAAAATTAACACATACTCTTACGGAGCGCAAAGGTTTTATATAAAAAATATATTACTTTATGAACGAAAAAGTCTAATTTAAGCTGTACAATTTTAGCACATTTAATAAGTGAATTTTTTTTTGTATTAAACCTTTGGGCCGCTTGGCGTCTCATAAAAAGTACGTGTTAAATTTCTGTTATCTCACTTTGATTTGATCAACAATGAAACGGTAAATAAATCTGAAAAAAATCATGGAATAGTTTTTTTATGCTAAGAATAACATATTAAATTTTCAGAATTTTTTGACATTTTCGAAATAACTGCCTAACGTCCTTAAATTTTATCTTTAAATCATGATAGTTATACATAACTATATGCATATGTATAAGATTCACAGGAACTTTTATAAAAAATTAGTTAAATATAGAGCCTCATTAAATTAATTTAGTTTGAATTAAAACTTTTTCTGAACGAGTAGTTCAACACACTAAAAATACAGACCGCACATAATGCTTTTCGTTTACAGGACATTTATTTTAAAATGCAAATGTGCATTGATATGCGAAAGTTATTTCGCTATAGGAATTAATTAAGAGAAGTGAATGGACCCATTGAAGATTTGAAAAAGATATGCGGGGGAACTAAAATTTTAATTACATACCATTTATTAGGCAAGCCTGCGCTGAATCACATTTATTCGGAATAATTATTTTTCATTAGGATCGGCCCTCCATTTAAAACTACGTCAAATGAAAAATCTTCGTATAGAAAGGATGTTTTTTGAAAAAGTCGAGGGGGGGGGGGGGGGGGGGGGGGTAAAAAAAGGTCCGCGCATGAGGCTCGAACTCCTTGAAAAGACATCGCGCACACCGCCAATGCGGGCGCATCAGGGGAGTTCGAGCTTCCCTTGCGGGCTTTTTCCTAGAAAAAAAAAAAGAAAATGTTTTATGAAGAATTTTTCATTCACTATGAATTTAATACCCAGAGCTTAGAATGAAAAATGATTTTTCATAAAAAATTGATATTATTCAGAAGTACAAGAAAAGAAGTCGCGGGCAAGTTACAGCAGGCTCTATCCGTGATTCCGTTAATAATTAAATACGTTCTTTTGTTCAGATCTTTAACAAAGTTTACGCGTTCTCGACGATTCATCCACTTTCCGCTGAATAAATAAATATCTGAAGTAATAATCTTGGTACACTCCGCGCTCGGTAAAACTGCATATAGATTCCTAAATGAAAATCTTATACGACTATAAGCTGCCTGAAGCTCGAAAAACTATTTTAAAATTTCAAATATCCAGGATACTTTAATACTTTCAAAATGTCGAGGGAAAGAGAGAGAGAGAGAGGCGAAATTTCTAGTCGCGCAAAGAGCTAGCGGTACATTTTTTTGAAATTCTTCATTAACTCGAATCCCCCGAAAGATTACTTCTGCAAGTGCCTTTCGAGAGAAAAGAAAGTCTCTCCGCGCACGGTACGTTGAAGAAATGTTAAATTTCTTATTACCATGTAGAACGGGGATGAAATATGAAACAGCAAATCCACTTATAATTATGATAGAAAGATAAAGAGATTACGATATTAAGGCGTCGGCTCTGGCCTGATCCAACCATTTTCTGCTTTGAAATAATGACCGATAAGTCCCGACCTCCCATGGCATAATTAATCGAATTATAATTTTCTTTATTATACTTTCTATTTTATACTCCTCGGACAATGAAATCTAATTTTGCCGAGGCGCGCGCGCGCTTGGCAGCTTTTAATCTCTCAAAATCCATCAGCTGCCGTCTCCCTTCCACGATACAGTTTCTCTCTCGATCGAGCTTGCGAAAACTCGAGCGCCAAATGAAAAAAGAAAAAGCGCGAGAAGAGGTGATCTCCCTCTGTGTGCATGCATACCCATCTTGGGACGTCTGGATGATCCACTCGGCCTCGTGTTCGAGGCTGTCGAAGTAGGCAGCGAGCAAAAGCCGCGAGAGCCGCAGTAGATTGTCGCGCAACTGCGTCCCTTCCGGCTGTAGGTTCTGGAGCAGTAGAAGCCTCGACCAGTCGGACTCGAGGGCACCGAAGGGCAACGACGAGATGGAGAGACGCCGCCCATTCACGTCCGTGTCATTCAGCGGACTCGTTGTCGTAGTCGTCGTGCCGGACGAGTTGAGGCTGGTCACGTACTTCTGGAGCAGCGCCACGTCCAGGGGAGCGCAGCTTTTCAAGCTGCAGCCAATGTCCGAGGCCGTCAACGCTGAAACGCATTCGGACAGAACGTCTTGGATGACCTTTTTTTTACTCGGAACCGAGAGAGAGGGAGAGAGAGAGAGAGCAGAGAGCAGAGTGGAAAAGCTTGCGCAAGCATAGGGGCAGAGAGTGACGCGTTGAGTGGCACGATGGGATTTTTAAAATCTCGCTCTTTCTGCCCAGCATTGATTCCTCAATTGTATTTCTAGGTTAAATTATCATTTATACTTGTTGTGTAGTGACTTTTTACAATAGTGCCGATTGATTATGTTGACACGAGCTATTAACATTTTTGATAATTAAAAGATATTTTATGCATAATCAAAGAATACCTATTTCTGGAAATAAATATATAGATTAGAATAGCAATTAATTTACTTCATAAAAAATTTCTAAGAAAATTTATAACGTTATTCAGATATAAATCGGACGTTCGTGCGACTAATTCCAAATTGTTAAAAAGTTATAAGAGAAATAACGCAAATTAAATCTGTAGAAAAAAATCAATCTACGTTGTATAAAATAATTCCTCTGCAGTGCATTTTCGAAAATCGTCGAGTAAAAGTATTTTACTCGCACTTATGCTCGAGTTTGCGCGCGATACAAAGCACGCGGCGGCTAAATCTTTGAGCAAAGAGAGGTTGAAGCACGAAAAGAAAATAAGTAAAGGAAGAGCGCGGGGGAAAATTGGAAGACGGAGAGAGAGAGAGAGAGAGAGAGAGCTTCTGCAATAGAGAAGATACACACAGAGAGATAGAGAGACAGAGAGAGTAGAAGAACAGAGCAGGCCGCGTAGAATCGTCGGAGCGTGCGAGCTTACCTGCCCGTGCCATTGAGGCGTGTAGGAGTAGCAGCAGCAGCAACAGCGGCGTCGCCGGCAACGACGTAAGTACAGGTGCTGAGCTCCGCGACATGACTGACGCCGCTGACGGAAGATTAGATTCTGTTTCGGTATACGGTAAACGGCTGCACTTTCCTGGCCTCTCTTCTTCCCTCCACCCACTTCTCTTCTTCTACTCACACACACACATGTATAGTACACGCAGCACACGTCCGCACTGCAGACTCGGTGTGTGTGTGTGTGTGTGTGTGTGTGTGGGTGTACAGCTCAAGACGGCGCAGCAGTTTGCAAAATTCTCGCCGCCCCGTCCGATTCTCCAGCTGCGACAAGTGAATTTCGTCACTCGATGATGGCGTGAGCCGCGGCGCACGTGCTTCTGCTGCAAAGCCAATGGCTCGCGCGACAGACTCACGTGCAGCTCCCACTCATACGCATATGTATATATATACATATGTGGGTGTGTGTGTTTGCAATGTGTTGTTGCTTATGGAAATTCGCTGTGCTATAGAGTTTTGAGGATCGAGGGATTTCGGGATATGCGCGTCGGTATAAGGAGATTGGATGGGAAATGCTGGCGCGCGCCGCGGCTGCGGGCAAAACTATATTTCGAATTCTTTACGGTTCTTAGGGACGTACGCGGCTTTCACGCCGCCGAGGTGACTAACTTTGTTTTTTTCCAAATTTCTCGTTCAATGTTTGGAGCGAGCCGCATAGTAGTTCGCTCGTGTACGGGTTTTCGAGTGAATTTTCGAATTCTCGCACGCGTGAATGTATGCGTCGTAATAGATGCTTTTAAGCCGAATATGCAAATGCTCAACGGGTTTGTATATATATACGTCAAATTTCACAACGCTAATAAATATATATCTAACGAGCGCGAGTCAGTTGTTGTAAGAGAAATTTTTTGGTAGATGGAAAAATCAGTATTTTTTCGGAATTGGCATACCATAGCCGGAGGTAAATACGACTATTTGTGGGCTATTGCATAAATTTCATTAAATATTAACTCGAAACGTATATGTATTGATATCTTGATTTTTATCTCTCCAATAGCAGTTACGATATAAAAGCAATTAAACAATATATCCAAAGTGTAAAATTGAAAATAAATTACAACGAAACGTGCGTGCATATGTGTGTAGCTTTATTTAATATACCTATACGTTTAAAAAATTCAACGGTATTAATATTCGACGATGTGAATACGTTTAAATAAGCGCGGATCCTTTGTTTTGGCGCTTTAGTAATTTTGAAATTGTTTTCCAGTAGCGTTTATTCCCGAAAAAGAAGATAAATAGAAAGAATATATATCGACAGGCGATAGCTGGTATAATCCCTTTGTTCCCAAATTCTTTTATCGAATAACTTACGTCTAAAGGTTTTGTATTTTGCTACTGTTAACATCGTTATTTTCGTTAAAAATTTAATACGCTCTTTGTGTAAACTAACGGGAGCAGAAGGTCATGGTGGTTCGGTTTATACTCATTATCAAAGTTTTAACGCGCAGGTGTATAACGGACATCGGTAGAGTTAGAAAAAAAAAATAAACAAATTCGTCAAGTCAAATATTCCCTAACGAGTTACGTAACGCGATAAAAGTAATTCAGTTATAATAGCCGCTATGTAAGACAAGAAGAGCGTGTCCCTCGGTTCCTTGGATTTTCCACTAGTTATACTTATATTCCTATATATGTCTTTCTTTTTTGTTTCTCTCTCCCGCCACCCATCATCTACGCTTTTCCTTTTGCTCTCTCTCTCTCGCTCTCTTCTTTACTTTGCCGCAAGGAAGAGCGATGGATTTGCAGCGCGGCACGAAGAGAGAGAGAGAGGGAGAGAGAGAGTATTGAAGGAGAGATGCAAAGATTGGCCGAGCTATATACTGCAGCAGCGCGCGCTGCGCGGTGAAGCCTCCCGCACGGAGAGAGTATTGGATTTTTGCTCGCCTCCTCCTCCTTTCCCTCCCCGACCGCTCGCTCGCTCGCGCCCTGCTGCAGCGCACCTCGTATACTTATACACCGAAACTTTCCCCCTCCTCTCTCTCCGTCTCTCGATTTATTTCTCGGCAGGCGTTTTCGCGTGTCGCGCGGAATCGCGCGCGAGTTGCGATCGCGAGATTGAATTAAGGACTCAGCCGGAAAGTTCCGGCAAATTGCATGAGTCGCGCTGAGAGTTGACTATAAGTTCGTTTTTTTTTCTTTTTCCTTTTTCCCGTTGTTTTTCTTTTTTTTTTTTGCAAAGAAAGGCTTTGTTCATTCTAAAATATCGACCCTGCGTGACCGTTCCTTTTCTCTCTCTCTCTCTCTCTCTCTCTCTCCCTGTCTCTCTCGTCTGTCTCGTAATTATAATGTCCAAAGTTGATTTTAATTGTAGCCGAGTTGCGAATTTATAATACCAGTTGATTATATCGATGCGAAAGTTTGATATTAGAAATACTTGGGCTTGTTAGGATTCGAATAACAGCAGAAAAAATACTGGTTTTAACTCTGAGCCTGCGTTATATAATTAGTAAAAGAAATTATTTTCATACATGGGCATTATGCATTAATTAAATATATACTTGAGGTTCTTTAAAAAAAACTAATACATTTCAAATATTAGATCCTTATATTCTTTTTATGTATTTATAATGGAACGTCAATAAAATTTAACGTAATCACAATCGTCTCAGAGTTTTAATATATATGTAGTTAACAAAATTATTAAGAAAATATAAACAATCATCTTATTATCTTAAGTTTATTATTAAAAACATGAATATTGCCCCGATTTTAAAATGCAATTTCTTTTATCTTGGATTACGTCAACGTGTAACTGATTGATAAATATACGTGCATTACATTGTTAGATAATTATTAACCAATTATACACGAGGCCATTAATTTTAAATTTGCAATTTCAAAGTGATGCGTGAGCTGTGTACGTGAAAATAGCCCGAGCAATTTCGTGCCGTTGCATCGCATAATTAACACAGCCGAAATCATTACGTTTAACGCGCATATACAACCCACACTAACACAAAACTTAACCGCGACAAGCAAAAACCCTCCGCATCGTGTATAAAAAAGCAACAAACTCATTACGCCCGCATATATACAACGATAGATCGGCTTTTTAAAGATTCAAAATATTTTAGCAGCTGCAGTGCAACCAATACGTACACTTTGTATAAATTCGCGCTGCGCCCGCGCAGAATCGTATAGGCGTATATATGCAGGTACGCGTGCGTCCATCGACTCGCCGCGCGATGATCTTTTAATAGAATCCCCGACAGGCAAAAAAAAAACGTCCCGATTGCGAAATTCCTTTGTGCGCGATTTACGATGGGGAAGGGAAAAACCGAAAGAAATTTCGCGGCGGCGCGCGGAGCTATTCAAAGTCGCGGCTCGCGTGATGGATACGCGTATAACGACGGCGCTGGCGGGGTTGGGAGAGAAGGGCCGCGGCGAAAAAAAAAAAAAAAAAGAGGAGAGAAAATAAAAATTCCCGCAAATCGCCGAATCAGTTTTTATTTCTCGTCCCCGCGCGCGGACGTATAATCCGTGTGAATGAAGCCGGCCGAGTGTGTCGGTGAAAAATCGCAGAGTCGCGCGGCAGGGGCTCGGATGTCACTGCGTCGGCCGCGGACGGTGTCACGTGTAATAAAAAATCGGCAAACTATCGCTTGGCCCGGCGCGGCCGCTCGAAGAATGTGTACGAAGTGAGGGGCTTTTGTATGAAAATGCCGCGCCTAGGGAGCCGGCCGCACGCGAGGCTCTCGCTGACACCCCCGGGCTGCAAAAATTTTGGCAAAATTTCAGAATATCCAAGCAGCAGCATCCGGACCCGCTTGTTCCGGACTCTCCGGTGTCCAATCTATGGCTGTATGCATTGCCGGGACTTTTCGCGTATGTATCGAACGTGTCTTTCACAGTTGCCGACTTGAAATTTCCTTTGTAAAGCGCGCGCAAACTCTCGGCAGTGTGCAGCGATGACGGGCGAGCTGAGGTAAAAATGCAGCGTTTCGACGCTGCGGTAATTTGAGTGCATACCTATCACTCGCTGTGGATATCTTTTTCGCGATGATTCGTGGATCGCAGGAAAAAGAGTAATGACCTAGCATATGAATTAAACTAAGAATTTCAAGAGTTTTACATGTACATATGTATGAGAGTATTCGTAGGAATTTCATCATTTATACGTTTCGGTTTATTTATATTTTTCATGTCTCGAACTTTGCACACTCTCTTTTGATATATATTTTAATAGACTGAAATGTGTCAAATTGATTTTAACAAATTTTTTGCGTATTATATTTAATGTATTTATTATGAGTGGGTTAAAATATAGGTACGCAGATAAAGAAAGAATGTAACAATGCGTCACAAACGTGTTACAATGTAAATGAGACAAAATAATTTGTATACATCTATTATTGTATACATATATATAAGTTTCTATATTCTCAAAAATCTACGCAATTCAAATATTACATTTTTTTATCAATATTTCGTATTTCGCAGTTAAATATTTAAGAGGGAAATGTATTAATCTAGCTTCGACCTGACGTTAAAAATTTGCTGATGCAAAACTATAATGAAAAGAGAAGATCCGCTAACATATACAAAAATTCGCGTAAGATATAATTTCATGGAAATATTTTTTGAATATCTTATATAAAAACAAATAATATATTATCAAGATAAGTCTCTGCAATCAAAACCGCTTTTACAAATAAGGTTGTCATAATATATTTTAAATTAACTATTTAAATTTATGTACGCCGGTAAGCAAACAATAAAATTAACAAACGTTAAATAAATAACCAAGATTCTTCGAGTTCATCCACGTTTTTCTTTAGGAACTAAAAGTAAAACAAAATAAAAAATAATGTGTATAAGGAAAAATGATGCATTACATCTGCAAAATTTATGAACCGATGGATCATTTCTAAGATATATATATACCTACGAACTCGATAGTATTTTGTTATCCTAAGGTTTTTTAGAGAATAATGTTCTTTTTTTTCTAATTTATGAATTCTAATTAATTCACGTTCCAATAATAAAACGAAAACAAATCATCTTTATAAATAATAGCCTCAAGCAGAGTATATTAAAGGTATCGGTTACCGCGAATTTCCGTAAAAGCTATAATAAATCACTTGTCCGCTTTGTGAAAGTAAAAAAAAAAGTACTACGCGCTGCAGAAAGTTGAAAAAGCGCACAGTACCTTAAGCTGGAACAGCTAAAATATCCGTCATTATACTCGAGGCAGCTCGGCGCTTGTTCGGGTACATCAATTATCAATAATAGCAGGTAACCCTAGTCGATCGTAGGACTCCAAGTAAAGTACCTAAGTAATAAGTCGAGAAAACGAGAGAGAGAGAGAGAGAGAGAGAAACATACCCGCTCGCGTGGATCCCAGGTATGTATATACACGCCGGTCCCAGTAGTAGCAGCAGCAGGAGCAGCAGCCGTGGCTCGGAGAGGCTCTCGGATTTGCTTAGCGGAGCTGCCCAACCAATCGCCCGAGGGGGTTTCAGCCTAATACTTTCATTTGAGATGCGCACCGATATGAGATCGGCACCGCACGGCACCACCGCCACCGCGATATTCGTTAACGAACAATGGCGACATTACTTACGCACTACTTAGCTCTCTCGACTCTCTCTCTCTCTCTCTCTCGTTCTCTCTCTGGTTCTTGTACCTATAGCATCATCGATTATCAAAGCATCGTCGTCATGGCGACGCAAAACAAGTGTGATGTCTAATGCCGAACGAGTATACCTAGCGGAGAGTGCCCCCCCC
The DNA here is from genome assembly GCA_900490025.1 of Megastigmus dorsalis. NCBI lineage: Eukaryota > Metazoa > Arthropoda > Insecta > Hymenoptera > Megastigmidae > Megastigmus > Megastigmus dorsalis. The sequence goes on from UELU01042355.1 coordinate 34,721, forward strand.
CCCCCCCCCCC
>UELU01042530.1:0-24938 GCA_900490025.1 Megastigmus dorsalis
GTGGTCAAGTGCCTTGTAGAGAATGAGTCGACTGCCTTGTAGAGTGCTGAGTTCGAGAATGGTAAGAATGCTGAGTTTGTAGTGCCTTGTAGTGTGCTGAGTCTGGAAATGCGTGAGTGAATGCGTGCCCTCTACAATTCCCAGCTGTATTTATATAGCTATTGGGTCTGCTCTGCCTGGAAAATCCCTTAGCGCTGGAGTGGGAGAAAAACTGCTTTCCTCGTCGCTCTCATAGTCCCTTACGTAAAGTAGTTCTTAATATTGTCTAAGATCTTGAATATTACAAGTAGCTATTGAGTAAAAATAAGAACTTTTAAATAAACAAAATACTGACAAATATTATTAACTTAAACATGCATATTCTGCAGCTAAACTCAATTAAAAGTATTTATTTAGCTTTTGGTAATGAACAAATGTTAAAAATCAGTATTTAAAAATTAAATGCATTATTCGTTTCTTGTTTTTACTCTTACATATGATAATTATTACTAATAAACACTAAACTATTCGCATAACAATAAGAATTAACACATTTGCATTTTACGTAATGATCATTATTACTCGTTAATTTACTATTTATGAAGAATTAAAAATAATAAGTAATTTATTAAAAACAATAAAGTTAAATTAACATTAGCCTTGTTGAAAGTTTAAATTACATTGCTGCAATTTAGAAAACATTGTTTTGTGTAAAAATGTATCAAGGATAAATAAAAATGAAATGAATGACAACAATCGTTGTAAGCATATTAACAGCAAATATACGAATCTACTGTAGTTGTTCATGTGATCACAACTCTGAGTTTAGAATAATTAAAAATAAATCTAAAAACGCAAGCTTATATCTATTGGTTACAATTTGTTACACCTTACTTAGTTGTTAATAATTTATTCTGCTGGTTTCCAAAAATGAAAATACATAGGGAGTGATTTGTATTTTAAAATGCCTGTTAACAAATAGTAACTGTTTAATAAAATACAATTGGTTATTGTCGTAGTTGTTATTCATTCCTATATAGTTGCTAAAGTTACATTAAAATACTAACTGAGCAGAATCATACTTATTTGAAAATATTATATTGTTTGTTAAATAATATTAGAATATGATATTTAACTTAAATGTAAAAATTATTCCTAACGATAAAAAAAAGGTATTAGTTATTATTCGTTCTAATGTAGTTTCTAAATATAACATTTATTTGAAAATATTATACTATTCGGATTTTATTCGGTCAATATCTAACTTAAATGTAATAATTAAATAACCAACATAATAAAAGTATCGGTTACATTGGTTAAAATAACTAAAAACGTTTATTCAGCAACATCTTATTAAATAACTGCCATGGCATATTTTAAATGCTTAATGGTAGTCGAAAAATTAAACTTAGTACAAAATAAACGAAGAAGGTAGAAGTGAATACAATTTTCTCATGAAAGAGCATGGAAAATTTCCTTGTGCGTTTTTCCGTGCATGTGGCTTGCACGTGCAGGGCCCGTCTTGGGTGATCCTTACATCTGTTTATCGTAGATATTCAGTGGCCTTCGGTAATCTCTCGCACATGTTTGTCGCCTGTAGATCATTTCGCCCCCATACGCGACTGGGCATCTGTGTATTTTTATGCTGTACACGGTGACCGTTGTTCACTGGGTTTTAGTTTACATAAGATTGCGGGTCACTAATGTGAAATTAGAAAACATATATATTAGAAATAATTACAAGAGAGGAAAAACGCTTGTAGTAAAGATAAAAAAAATGGTATAAGTCTTTATATATTTAAACTCCTAGCGCTGCATATAGATTCACAAAAAGTTGTAGGGAATTAGCCGCGGAATTCCTCTCGTATTTTAGTCTATTAGGGAATGTGTATATAATCTAGGGGGATGAAGTGTCCTGTTTTACCATGGGTGCGTTCCGTCGATATTGATTCGTGATTGACCCAAAAAGAGAAAAAAGAAAATGCGCATGGTAACTTATCATGTGATAAAGTTAAAAAAATTTCCCTAATGCCGCGCACGACGTTACATTGATGATGTGTCCAGTGTGGTGAAACACTTGTACTCGATTTAGGTACTTGAGAAAGAAAAAAATGAATTGTTGGATGATGTTGTAAATGGATTACGTTTGATTGTAAACATTTTGTTCTTCCATGATGATGGTGTATGTTTGGCTCGATGAGAGATTAATCAGGTCATCGATGGATGAAAACCGCTATTTGTAGCATTAGATACAGTTTGAGGCTAATAATACAGGCTGTCTGACAACTGTCAAAACAAAACATATTGATTTGTATTATCGATAAAACTGACAGTTGAGTCATTTAGAATACTGAATAAGATTTTTCTTGTACGAGCACAAACTGTTCTCATGATTCCAACAACGTTTGATTAACCCTGATAATTTAGAGACTAATTTTATAATTATTTGTTTTCGTTCTCGAAGAGTTCAAAGCTTTTTTTTTATATCGATAAACAGGGGACCAAGAATTCTATTTACTAAAGCAATACGACTTATTTGATTCCAATGAAACGGTGAGATTTGGCTAAAATATATTCCAGGATAATCCTTTTCAAAGCTAGTTTAACGGTTAATTTTTAAAATTAACGCACTTTAGAAAAAGTTCAAATATAGTTTACCACGTTATTCGCTCAAAGAAACGAAAATAAACCTTAATTGATTTTGTAAAGGACCAATTAGTCAAATATATACCGTAATCATTTCGACCAGAATTCAGTCTTTCAATGAAACCATTCACTGGAGTGTGGTTTTGGCGCATACATTGCGCACTAAATGCTTCTCCGATTCCGTCATAAGCCAAATCAATAAACAAACAATCGTCTCATTGGACCAATAGAAATTCAATCCTCAAGTTTTGAAATAACCAAATGAATAATCATAATAATTTAGATTTTCCTTTTGATTTTAGATACACATGAGTCGATATATTAATTATATACATTAAATACATAACATAACGCCACGAAACATAAAAACATCACAGAACATTACCAGATTTTAGTTATTTTTGTTACATCATTTAAAAGACTTGATCAGTTAAGAAAATCTTAACAATGGTCACAAGGGGCAATAGCCATATCACACTATATAGCATATATCATAAAAAGAAGATATTGCACAAAAGGCTGCGATGTCAAAGAAAGAACAAAACTCACGCATACACCAAGAGAACATGGAGTTAGTCGATACTCGTAGCAGCAGCAGCAATACAAACCGGGCCATTGAATGCACGAGATGGTTATAGACAAGGGCTTTTTTTAACCCCCATTTTCCTATGCTCACACATAACCTCACTCCGTGCAGGCTTTTGGCATTCTTTTTTCTCTCCTTGTTTTGTACACTCGAGAGAGATAGAAAGAGAATGTGTGAGAGTGAGAGCGAGAGTGAGAGCGAGAGTGAGAGCGTGAGAAAGAGTGAGAGAGAGCGAGAGGTTGAGAGTGAGAGTGAGAGTGAGAGATAGTGAGAGAGTGAGAGAGTGAGAGAGTGAAATAGTGAGAGAGAGAGAAACGAGGCAATGACAATGCCGAAGAGTGATAGAGATAGGAAAACGAGATAATAATAAGGTTCGTATATCCCACCGTGGCACAATAGCTGGTCGAGTAGTAGAAGTTCGGGTTGAGTGCACCAATATTGCGTGTATTACAACGAGTGAAATCTGACATCTCCGTCGCTCTCATACTCTTTCAATCTTTCACGAAACGCGCCTGAAAATCGCTAAATAGGCCGCGAGACTGACCCTTTTTTAAAGTTTCCAAATTTCGATAGATGATAGTACGAAGGTCCTCTAGCTACAACAAGATTTGGAATTTAGTATTTTCTATGAGGAATGATAACATTGTCAGGATTGCTTAATTAATTATTACTGTAAAAGTATTTACATGCAGTATTTGTTTAAAAACTGACATGTTATGAGCATCTAGATAAATTCCATTACAAGATTGAAGATTTTTCTGAAATGACTTAGGCAATACTTCAACCGAATTTGATAAATGACATTTAAAAATATTTAAAAATACATTTGCTTTGTAATGAAATTAGTTCCATAACTGGTAACTAGGAACGCCTCATGCATCAGTTATGGACCCTCGTGTTCTTATCTACTAACTCCTATGACAGTCCCTGGCTACAGCCACGAGATTCCATACTAGGTGCAGAAGGGCACAGCATGCATCAGTTACTGACACCTCTCTTTACCCTGGAGCACCAGAGATAAAGCGAGAGAGTGGATCTGGATAGACTCTGCAACACGAGCAAACTACCCGGAGTGCCAGTGTAGCGATGCGGCAGCTTACGGGTGATGCTGGGGTTCTCTTTATTTCGACGAGGTTAAGGAGTGCCTTAAACCCAGCCGAGGTGAAGCGTGAATACGGTAGAAACGTCACCAGGTACGCTTGTGTAACGATTCTACAGCGAGCTCATCCGGGTCTACGCCAGGATCAGTCTTCTCTACTACTGGAGAGCCAGTTAGCGGAGACACTTGATCCTCCGTTGCACCAGGCATGAAGAAGCTCCTTGCGCGCCCGAAGGACCAGGCGAACACTGCCAATGTGCGATTACGCGCCGCTTTAAAGACTCGAAACAGCGGCGAGACCAGCGGCGTGACGTTAGCTCCGTTGCCAAGCGACGCGAGGGTTGCCTCGCAACGCGGAGTAAGTGCTATATTTACGTGAGTGCGCGTTCTATGCGCTTGCCAGTATACTATATCAACTGCATGCATACTTATAAGAGCGTGCCGTTGCAGAATGCTTTATTAATCAGTAGAAGCAATATTTAATTTCATAATATATTATAAAAAGTATAAAAACTGAACAAATAAATGGAACTAAATAAATGTACCGACAGCCGGTGTTTCGCCATCTTAACACAGCAGCTCCCTCTTTGCAGATCAACGGCTCGCCTGCGTAGCCGATAACCGTTTCCCCTATGCAGCGATGCTGTAGGGAGAACGGTTTTGCCCTACGCGGGCGATCCTCTACGTCGAAGAGAGAACGGCTTTCCTACATGACGGGACTACCATTGTTCCACATCAAGAGCAGCCCATGTCCCAAGTTCCTCCGTGTAACAAGTGAAAAATTCAAGAAAAACCATTCTGATACATTACTAATAATTTTGAAACTGTTTACTTTTCTTTGCGGGCACCGTTTCTCACTTCAACGATACGCTTGTAATTTTCAAGCTCTCAACGGCAAATCGAACCGATTTTATCTTGATAAATACACAAAAGTTATGAGTTGGAAATTATATATTACACATTGTCGTGTGCGATGTATTAGCTGGTTTTCTTTAAATATCAAGTCCATATTAATTACCAATTTTAGAAGTTAAAAATTGAAAATGTGCTCTCGGGAGTATCGGAGAATATTGTAATAAACATTATGAGTGACATGCAAAGGAAAATATTGAAATCGACGGGCATATATGTTTCATAACCAAGCTTATTGATACTTGAAACGAAAATTCTATTTTAGCTAAAAATATTCCGACAATATCGGCTGCGCATATCACCATGTGGGATCATATTAAAACACTCATAAATGTAACTGTAACTGACATGCTATTTTTCTTGGTATTCGTTTTCTGTCCTCTATTTGCAGGTAACTCTTGTTTTTGCCCACTTCAATATTCGATACCCTCTTCAATTGCCAAAATTTTATTTCAAACAGTTTAAAGCATTTCCTTTTTATTATTTGAAAATATTCGTACACTGAGAGAAAACAGAGTAAAATTTATTCATATTTAAGATATTTGTATACAGTGAATAATGAATTTTATTTGAATCAAATATAGATATTTGTTAAATATTAACCAATTTATTAAATACAAAGAAATCCTTCCCTCAAAGTACTGATATTTCAATATTTCTTAAAAAAACTTTCGATTTTGGAAGCATAAAATATTTGCTTTAAAGTAAAAAATTTTGCCATACAATAATTATATTCTTGAGTTACTATACATCATAAAGTTCCTCGTATTGTTAACTTTTAAAATTTTTAAAATACCATCATAGTCGAGTAATTTTATTACATTTTTGTTATTTTTAATATTGTAGCAATCATTTGACTTCCTATTGTAAGTAATTTTCGCTTATTATTATCACTATAATATTACTTGACTAGTATGTATTTTGTATTTATTACTCTTTGAAAGTTTATATTTTATACAATGCTAAATTTTGATCAAAAACTTATCCCTAACCTATTATTTGCACTAATACTTTAAACTTATTATCGCTTGTTTATCAATTTTTATTGCATTTAATAAAAGATGAAACCATAATGGACGTAAAAACTTGAATTAAGGTTAAGTTTAAGCTTTTAGTTCATTTACGCAACGTGCAAAGGCTCCGAGACGGTATTATTATGCATAAAAAAAATTAAAATGGTATTTCTCAGAATACGCATTAAATTTTAGGTTACCTCAAAGGGATCAGTACGAAATATCACACTATACAACCACTGCAATACATACACGCTACGCCATGTTTCATTAGATGTCGTTACAATCGCACAGCGGGGAATAATTAACATTTCGCCCAACCCGTGCGGACCGCTAGCCAACAGACGACAAAAACCATTGCAAACACAAAAAAAGCGTAATAAAAATTAATATTCTCAAGGTCTACTGCAGGCTATTATGGGGCACGAAGCTACGGAAACTTTCGTTTTTTCTCCATTTTCACGTACACAGTCGCGTTGCATTATTAAAAAAAAGGGGGTAAAAAGGATCCGTTAGCGGAAAGTTTTGTCGCCAGCAGCGCGATACGTTTTTATTAACCAGAGCGCGACTACGCTTTGTTTTTTACGAAGAATATAAGCGTCGCTGGCTCTAATACCAGCTCGAAAATCAAGATTGACTAGAAGAATTTGCGAAAGTCTTGAGAGAGCGTTGCTGCGACTGACTTTTGTAACGTAGTGATCGACGTAGGAGCAAAGTAACGGCGACGAGAATATTTCTCATATGTTATATTAATTATGCTTACTTGATTTTATCAATTGATAATGATGTAAATATAGGTAACTATCTTGAATTCATTGACTTAGATGGAATTGCGCGCTATTGCGGGCATGGGTTTTTTACAATGGCAAGTGAACTTGGTGAGTGTACCGTTAAAATGCATTAATTTATCTGTTTCAGAAGAAAGTATAAATTTTAGAAAAATATATTGAATAAATTGAAATAAATCGAATAAACAGAAATAAATTGAATAAATGTATTGTTTAAGAACATATCGTTATTAATTTTTTAAATAATGCAATGCTTCAATTACTGGACAATGTGAAATACATTGTCCTACCGTCCGAATTTTGTAGTACCACTAACCGGGCAATTGCTATCATGAAAAATCGGTTAGTATTTCAAAAGAATTGGGTATATAATTAGTTAGTTCTTATTATGCTTAAACAGTAATGGATTCTAATTATATGAAGCATTTTTTGCATTAATCCAGTTACAGAGTACATGTCCAGTAAGTATATTTACTTTAATACTGACATGATAATGTCTATTTGGAAAAGGTGAAAAGCATCAAATACGACTTCCATTACGAGTTATTTACAATCTTCTCATATCTAAACCCATTAAGTGGAACCATCTAATAATGGATTTTCCACAAAACTAATGATTCTAAAATAAACGACATCTACATAAAAAATTATTTTCGGATTTAATATTTTTTTATTATTATTTTATTGACCAATGAAACTATTAAAGATAAAATTTGTCCCACTTTCTCTCCAATTTCAAAGTATCATTGGTAACATTATTCATTTTGAATCTAAAAATTTGAGTATTTTAATTGAGACAGTGTGGACGAATAATGAAAAATTCGTAATCACATAGATATTCCTGTAATTTTTGAAGTCGACTCACAAAGGAAATGACATATTTCCCAATTATGCATCACATAAAAAATTAAAGAACCCAAAACAAACAAAAAAATGGCTAATTACAATAATAAATCATGTATTGCATTTAGCGCAGGTAGCAATGCATCCTAAATTATATTCCCTCTGCCCAGAACTATTTCCCAATCTCGTGTCCTTTAACAGCCATTTCTCCCGTTCATTTAGTATTCTCTGCTGCGCTTTTTTTTCTTTCCCTTTGTTTTCATCGTCCGCCACATACAGCACGCCAGGCAATAAAAGGCCGGCAATAAAAATCACACAATTCGCACCGATGAAACATTTCTTCCCCCCGAGTACACACACACACGTTCACGCACGCACAGGCAAAATAAAAATATCGTAAAAAAAGGCACCATGCGGAAGCGAGTCCCGCGCGTTAAGCATAAATCAAGCATCCCGTGAGATAAAAATCGCGGGTAGGGATCGAAATAAAGAGCCTACGGACTCAGTTGCAGAGATAAGAGGTCACAGAAATCGCCACGTGCTTCTTTTCCACTTCTCTATATAGCCTTCCCGAGATGGAGTGATTAGGGTTTCGGAGATGAAGTATATGAAGAAGAAATTCAAGGCGAAGCTGTAACGGCTACGTCAGCGGTGGAGCTGCGAGGAAAATCTGGTATTCATGTGGATATTTCGTTGGAGTGTAACGTCCTAATGGGATAACTAATTATTTCCTTCTGCTTTGCCGCACACTTTCATGTAGTAGCAGTAGTTGAAGTTGCAATGTTCCAAGTTGGGATTCTAGAAACTTAGAATAAAATTAAACAGAATAAAAAGAACTTATTTATATATCAAGGGGTAGGTTTCCTCGAAAACATTATAGATACGATATATTTTATAAAACATAATTTGTGAACAGAATAAATTATTTTATAAAATTGTGATAAAATAAAAAGATATTTGAAACATTTTCCTCTAAATAACACACCGAATCTTAAGTATTAGGCCAGTGCTCAAGAATATCAGTAATTGTTCTTCTCCTGTAAACAAAGAAAAGCATAATTCGTTTCATCAAACCATCCTCGAAACATTAAAAACGCGTTTAGCATCCCTTAAACCTTATACTCTTCTCATCTGCCGCGTATGTATACGACAAAAATCCTACTTCATCTAACGTCTTTTTAACAATCTACGCGTACAAAAGAAGCTGCGCCCACGCGTGCATACCTACATTTCATTCTTCGCTACGTCACTCAACATTATCCTTTTTTTCCCTCGCGAAACTCGACTTTTCGTAGAAACGAGCGCAAGAGGTACTATGCCGCACTAAAGAGGAAAAATAGAACGGCTAGGTTTGCATCTTCTCTCTCTCTCTCTCTCTCTCTCTCTCTCTCTCTCTCTCTCTCGGCCGTTAGCGTCGTCGTCGACGTCGAGTGACAAACGACATGCGTGTTATTTTCCTCTTTGCTCGTTCTCTGTCTCGCTCCCTCTCTCTCTCTCTCTCACTCACGCGTGCAGCTTCCAGAACGCCCGGGCCGCGTTCCTCTGTTATACACCAAGCGGGGATTCTTCTCTTGGTAAAGGAATTGGGAGAGAGCAAAAAAGAAGTGTGTGTATGTATGTGTGCGGACGGGCGAGCCCTGGGAAAGAGAAGTAGGTTAGAGGGAGAGAGGAAAAACGCAGGTTTGGCCATCGATCAAATTCCGTCGAAACTGAGCACCTGCAACTTTTGTGCGACAGCTAATAATAACTTGTTTGTTTTTTTTACTCTGTTCTTTTTTCTGTATTGGCATGAGTCTTTCGAAGGAATCATAATATTTTGTGTTATGAAGTATGAAAGTAAATTAATAATCCTAATTTATAAAGAATACGTTATATTGTTCATTAATTTGGATATATTGTTCGTTAATTTGGAAGTATACGGTTGTATACTTCCAAATTGTTTGAAGAAGAAATACTGTTTTATAATCTTAGTCTATGGCCATCCTCTTTATTTTCATCAGAAAAGTGCACTATTCTTGAAAAGTACGCACACCCGGAACATTCTATTGTACGTTACCACTGAATAAATGTTTTAACCTGTTAAAACTAGTTAAACAATTGATTAAAAACACGTGATATTTTAAAATGATCCTAAAAACCTTTCAAGTATATTTATATATTTAAGATAAATTTATAACTTCAAATTTCGTTTATTATTGAGCATATTATTGAATTTGAGGTTTCTAATATATTTCAAAATATACCTTCAGTGATCATAAATTATATATATTTTTTGGGGAACATCTATAAATCGGAGCTACTAAATAATTTTTTTAATTTTAGAAAATATGCTAGAAATTGGAAGTGCCTTATATTTCTAAAATCAGTCACGAGTAATAAGCCAGAATTTTCGAAGTTCCACGGAAAAAAAGTTAACAGTTTTAATTAACATGATTTGTTAAGTTGAACAATGCGGTATTTATTACTTTTTACGAAATAGTTGGTAGAAGTATGTTATTAGTTTGCTTTTGAACCAACTGTCATTGTATATTTATTAGTATTGGTAACCTAATGGTGACAAGTGGAACGAGAGAAAGTTTAAAATTCATCTCATCAAATAAGTACCGCAAGTTAATTATTAGAGCTTTAGGGCTTCTGTGTTTATAAAGAAAAATTTGAAGGTAAGGTTACATAGTGAGCCTGTTCCTGTTTGTCTGCTTTTATCTTATAAATGCTCAATTAAAAAAATAAATAAAATTCATTCAATAGATTTTTGTTATGAAACTCGAGTTGTAATTTCTCAGTTACGTTGGAAAGTAATACGTTTTAAGCATTTGTGAGTACTCTAAAGTACCGCGGAATACACTTTTTCTAGGTTAGGCATACAAATAGCATCTTATGGGGAAACGAAAGGACACATTAACCCATTTCTTCCCAAGCGGCCATTTTATAGTCGATTGGTTTTTTGCCTAAAAAATTGGCGGAAAAAAAAAATAATAACCAATAACACTTTTCCGAAGTAAAATTGTCCGCTCTTTACGATTCTGAAGTCAGAATTTTGAAAATTCCATTGGAAAATTTCAAAATGGCGGTTTGAATTTGATGAAAAATCAGAAATACATTATAATAATCAACTATAAAATGGCCGCTTGGGAAGAAATGGGTTAATACGGATCAAATCGTTTTATTTTAATTTTAAGAAAAAAATTATTCAAAACTCATTTTAATAAAGAAAAAAAATTGTGCGCTTTTAAGATAGAGTTGAAAAAATTTTCTTAATGGCACACTAACCGGGTTAGTGACCCTATATTATTAATATTTTAAGAATGCGGTAGTTCCCTAATCAATTATTTGATTATCATCACGTGCCAAATCTTAGTTCGTTGCGTGAACCAAATATAGAATTCTAGGAGTATTTCTTGGTTCAAGCAACTACTTCGCCGTTGCACCAGACTATTTTTTCCGTGCTAGAGCTAATTATATACAAGCGTACACGTAACGAGCCAATCACACTTCAAATAATCTCGAATTTTCCACTGCATGGATTTGAGATGGAATATTCCACATATACATAGATAGATCCGTGATTCTTGAATGTATCAGAGCTTGCAGCGGGCGGCAAGTGTAATTGATAGTGTGTACGGGCGAAGGTATACACAGTGCGGTTACGGTGCCGGAATACGGAAGGTCCTTGAAACTGCTGAAATTAATTGTCGTTCGCGCAGCCGCGAAGACAACCGACATTCACGAGAAATAGAGAGAAACAAAGAGCGCGCGAGAGAAAGCTGCGTTAGAGCCAAGCTTAAGCGTTGATGAACGAAATTTAGTAATTTTCTTTTTCTTGATAACCGAATTTAGTAGATAACCGAACTTGTTCGGACAAGAATATTAGAAAAAAGTACGTCTAGAATATTTTTTGTAAATATAATACGAACCGAAATTTTTGTTACAAATATATAAGAACTTGTATTTCTTGGTCACAGGATATTAGTAATAAAATTGAGAATTTCCAACTTCGTTCTGAACTCATTAAACTTTAAAATGACCAACTTTCCTCAGGGCGATAAACTGGAGTAAAAATAAAGCTAACAGGAGTTTTTTCAAATCGTTAATTATACGCTTTCTGTAACTGTACATAAAGAATACAAACTTTATTGCAACAAAAGTTTAAAGCGGAATCCATGAAAGTTTGATGACTTAGGAAAAATGTTCCTTTTGTGTCAAAGTTTAAAATTTAAGCAAAAATCCGTCAGCCAGATATAAAGTTCAACATTTACAATATTTTAGCACATTTTACGGCTTATACGATCATTAAAGTTTTAAGACACATATCAATTCCAAAAAATAAAACATTTGCAATTTTCAAATAGGTTTTACGTCGGTAGGTGACGCACAATTGTTTAATTATTTTTAAGCTTAGGCTTTCGCCTAATAGCTTGGGACTCTGTATAAAGGGTATTTCAACTTTTAGCTGTTTGTGTGTGGGTTTGTGTGTTTTATATGATTTGTCAAGCGAACTGTTTGCTCCTGAACTAAATCGTATAATTGTGAATGTGTGTGATTCCTTATTCGCCCAGCGAGCTAATGCTCCTGAACAAAGGTCGGAAATGTATACCCTTATTCGCCCAGCGAGCTATTGCCCCTGAACGAAGATCAGGTTTGTGCAAGGATAATTCATCGAACTCAATAGTAAATTCAGTCCTGAATTATCCAGGAATATTTTTTGTGTGAGAGAGTGTTACAAAAATTTGTGTCGAAACTTATTAAACTTTTAAACTATATTTTTCTTTTGCACTTGTAAGCAATTATATTCCAATACTTGTTGTGTTGCGTGAGTTATTTCCCAATGGTTGCTGAGTTGCTGCATGATGAGAAGTTCGAATTTAACAATTTCGAGTTCCGGAGTGTACTCCAGAATCTCTACTGACTTTGCAGCGCGATGTGTGCACTTTTTTAAAGCACGATGACCAGCCTTGTAGTTGAGTGGGCGTGATTGGGCCAGCGAGAAAGTGGTGGTGTTGAGCGCTGATTAGAGAAGCTCAGTCAAGGGCAGGGTTTTTTCTCCCTTTTTGAGTGTTTTCCTAAATTTTCCGGGTCCTTGATTGGATGGGTCTAAGTTCCTTGGACCTCTCTTGAGGGTGGAGTCTAGAGTTTGCTTCTTCAGTTTTTCCTGGAACGTCGCCACGATTAAGTTTTACGCATATTATATTCTTTTTAACTTAAATAATTATAGTTGATTAAATTACAATTTTACAGGTAATTATATAATTGTTAAATAAAAGAAAGAGAAACCAATCATTGAGTAGAACTTATCATCGTAATAATACTAATAACAACAGTAAACGTATGTTATCCAAATGAGTAAAAGATTGGAATAAGTAAAAATTTTAATTATTTGTATTGTTTTTATTATTGGAAACGTAATAAAAATAATAGCAATGATTAGTTTCTGTACAATAATGAACTGATGCGAAATACAATGTAAGATTTGGTTAATTTTAGTAGAGAATGATATAAGTTAAAAGAGTATATTATAACGCTTATTAGTGTAAATAAGGCGTTGTATAAAAGAATATAATTATGGTGGAAGTACAATATTTATAAAGGAAATATAATGGCTTATAAGGTAATATATAAATTCGATATAAGATAGTGCTTGATTTATTTTACTTAATTAAGAGCTATAATCTATTATATAATATTATAAGAATATTTTAGAATAATAAGTTAATTTTATAAGACTTGTATTTTTTGTGGTCGTCATGCTTTCCTTAAGCATTGGGTTTGCCTTAAGATGTAATATATACAGGGTGTCTGAAAAGTTCCAGAACGGCACGATAACTTCTGAACTAACAATGGTAGAAAAAAACTAAGATATATAGTTGTCAGAATTTTTCCCCAGCTATCTAATAGTAACTTTGAATTTGACCTTGACCATGACCTTCAAAGTCATTTAAAGGCCAAGAAGATTTTTTTAAATGGGACCCCCTATTTTTGACCCCGGAAATGAAAAAAATGGAAAATTTTACGTTCAAATATGGACTTGACCATTTTTAAATTTTGACCTTGGAAGGTCATGGTCAATGTCAAATCCAGGTTCGGTGTGATAACTTGAAAACCAGAGGTAGGTCACCATTGGATAGCCGGGGAAAAATCATGAATATTATGTCTTGGATGTTTTCTTCTACGTCTTCTGGTTTTCAAGTTATCACACCGAACCTGGATTTGACATTGACCATGACCTTCCAAGGTCAAAATTTAAAAATGGTCAAGTTCATGGTCAAGGTCAAATTCAAGGATACCATCAGATAGCTGGGGAAAAATCCTAACAACTACATATCTCAGTTTTTTTCTACCATTGTTAGTTCAGAAGTTATCGTGCCGTTCCGGAACCCACATAGACACCCTGTATAAACAGAGTATACGTATTTACACAGAAATGAGTGTCATATTATAGTTTAATATTGAAGTTTTAATATTATTAATAAAAAGAAAATAGTTAAGATTTACAATATCGATGATCTGTTTATTCCTTATGCTTGGACTTAGCATCGGCTATCACTCGATGCTACACTTGGGCTTAATTTATGGCTAAATAGAGAAAAAACAGACGGCATAGAAAAAGAAATGCTGGTGTTCCTCAATACTGTGTCTATTATCAAATGTCTCGGCGCTCGATTGTTCGTTCGCTTGGCGCCAATTTTTATTACCCAAAGGGTGCTGTGTATTCGAGGCATGCCTGTACGCATCATATTTCGGGTTGTGCATTGCTTGCGTTTTTTCTAAGAAAAGCGTCTTCTAGTTTTCTTTTCTCGACTTTCTAGCACTGGCGATACTTTACAATCACGTCTGTGTTCGAGTTCGGCTTTTGACAGATTAATACATTCTCCTATCGTGAGAGCAAAGACGAACGATAGTGCGGACGGAGGGTAAAATTGAAAGTTTGAGGAAAACAAATTTTTAAATAATACTACGATCTACCCGACATTACGTAGGCTTAATTTTTTTGACTGCAATATTTATGAACGAATAATTAAATCCTATTTTTGCTATTCGATAGAATATACAATAAATAAAATACACATTTTTATTTTCTCAATGTTCAATACTACCGGGTGGTGCGAGACTTTCTCTAATTGTTTACTTCGCAATTGCTTAACTTATAATAAATTTTCTAACTGAAGTTAGAAATTTTAATTGTTTAGTAACTTCTGTTAAGTGGAGAATATTAATTTTCATTAAATAAGTCTCGCCCTGTTACAAAATGGAAACTTTTTTTAGGTGAAGGAGTTACTGTGTGTTTCTCAGTTTATCATGCTACCGGGTGGTGCGAGACTTTCTCTAATTGTTTACTTCTGTATTTTCTGTAAAAAATATATAATTCTGGAAAAACACTGTTATCCTGTCAAGATCTAATACTGCAGTTCTGCCTGAAGATATTCTTACAGATATTATAAAATAATCTAACTAGCATCTTAAGGACTGAAGCTGACAAAATTTTCTCAAGATGGTTTTCCATTGAAAATCAGTTTTCTTCTTTCGAGGCAGACATTGATAGTTATAGACAAGATATTAATGGTCTTCATAATAATTTTTCAAACGTCGCAAATAAGATTGCTTCTATAGAGGATAAACTTATAAACTTGTAAACTTGTAAACACTCTCAGTCGAATCGATGTTGAAAATGTTTTCTCCTGGGCCTCGAGACTATCATATATAAATGCTCTATGGGCGAAGCCCAGAAAAAAATAAATATAATCAGATTACAGATACCTTATATTTAATCGGTTACTCAGTAGTATTTAAAGCTTTTTATTAGAGAACCACATCTGGCAGTGACTTTTATATGAAGCTTGGTGACGGAGGCAATTGGTCTAGACCACTGAAGTTTTGCAATTGTTATTTTGAATAAATTAGATCATTTAGTTCTCCGATGATCTTTAACTTCAATTTTACCTTTTTAATCTTCAATACATGTATAAAAAATCAAGAAAATTTTTTCAAGTCGTACACTTCACAATATAATTAATTTAAAATATGGTTTGATCATAGCAACTTCAAGTTTAAACAATTACCAAATTACGAAATATTCTTTATATTAACTTTCAAAGAAAATAATGAAAAAAAGTTTTTCCTTTTATCTAAGTAAACTCATTAAATGTGTTTGAAAAAATTAAGGAACATACGTAATAAAGATTGTTCGAAATAAAATTTTCTTATATAATACAGAAAACTAAAATTAACAGATCTTAAAATTTCTTATCGTAATTTCAAATAATAATAATTAATATAGAAAATTTAATAGAAAGTTTGAATAATAATTTGTTTATTTTTATGTTAAAAATTATTTAAAAACACAATCTCCTTTTTTAACCCCAGCTTTCAACCAAAAACTATTCTGTGGCAGATATTCATCTTTTTAATGTGCTCTGAAACTGTTTTCAGTTTTCTTGATTTCCCGGAAAAATATAAAATATTAATAAGAGCTCACAAATAAGAGGAAAACAAACACATCGTTAATAGGAGTGACCTCAGCGACTTAGAAAAAGTCAGAGAATTAATACATTTTTACTTAGAAGCGAGCGTCAACTTAGTCCGCAAAAGAAGAAGGCAATTAAGACAAAGAGGAGTCGGCGGAGAAAAAAAGTGACGATGAAAAAGAAAAAGCGACGCGCCGGTATAAAACGGCAAAAATGAAAAAGGCACTAGAAAGTTATAGCCATTCTCGAGACTTCGCCCAGAGCTAAGGGAAATCTTTCTCTCTCTCTCACTCACCTTTACCTTCTTCAACTCTTTGTCTCTCATCCGCCTTTTCTTATACAGAAGCCAACAGCAGCTAAATCTACTTCTGTCGTCGCCTTGCTTCCATGCGGAAAATTTTTCCTTTATATATGTATAAGACTCTCATTTATTTATCCTCTTGACGCAATGACGCCGCCACAAAAAGTAAACCCGCAAAACGATACTTTGTTTCTCAACAACAACTCTCTTTGTTTCTCATTTTATGCACCAAATCTTCATAGATGACGCGGAACCATATATTTGTCAGAGGCTTAGATATTTTTTTTATTTTTTAAAAGTAACTGTAAACAGAAGGCTCAGGTGTACTGCAAACTTTGTTTTGACAACTCCATATTGCAACATTAAAAAATACCAATTTAGTAATTTCTTTTCATCGATTTTGTTGTTATATTACTATGATGAATAACAGAGAGAAATTTTGTCTTTGTTGAAATTTTTGATTATAGTATTGGGTAAATCCATTGCAGTAGTCATTAAAACATTCAAAGCACATATGCAGCGTTTAATCATTTATTTTCTCATAAAAATCTTATATTATGAGAATTATATTAATTAATTATATTAATTAATTTTTTCAAGATCAAAGAAAATCATATTAGACTTATAGAAAATATAAATCTAGAATGAAATTAATTAATTTTGCTGAAAGCTTTTACACTTGCTTTGCAAAATGATTTCCATCCTAGAATTTTGAATATAGAAAGAAATCAATTAGGTAAGAAGACAATCCGCTTACAATAAATTCAATAATTTGTTTTTAAAGTGATTAAATTTAGATTTTTTATACTATTTTAAACTAAATATGAAATATTCGATAAAAAAAACTCATAATAACTCAGGAATCGACCGCAGATTGATTAATTCCAAAGAAAAGTCTTTCTGAAACAAAAGATCTGCAGCTTTGGACCGAATTTGGATGCTCGGTGCCCTAAAGGTAACGCAAAAATGAAGTAAACGTCTAACTCCGTATTCCCCGAGTGCTTTTGTAAACAGATGTACACCCACATCGATTTACCGACTCTCTACTTCATTCTGTCTCGGAGCGCTCCCTTGCCATCGATATTACTTTTCATTTCATCCAAGTGCATACAAGGCCGTTGGGGCCATTATAACCCAGTGCGCTATTGGTAATAACGCGCGCTGCCGCCGCCGCTCCACTGCGACTTGTAGAATTTGCGCGAGTCCTCCCGGTGGAATTTCCCTGCAGTACAGGAAGCTTAGTTGTGCTCGGTGAGCACCGATAAAGATAAAGCGAAAGATGCGAGAGATGCCACTGTTGTTTTGAGTACTGCAAGTTTTGTATGTGGGCTTGGGGAGAATATGACTGTTTTAATGTCTTTTTGAAATAATTTTTGCGTGCGACGGCGATTTATTGAGACAGTGCGGAAGTCGGCTTGGGCTTTCGATGGATTGATGGAGCATCGAAGTCAGCAGTACATGAAACGAGTTTTTTTAAATTATGGTATTAATACGATATAATCAAATTTTTGAAAATCTAAAAAGAAAATTATAGAAATGTAGCAGTGACTTTTAGGAAGCGATAAATTAATATTCAGAAGCGACAGTTACTAGAGATTATTATAATTTACAAAATTTTTTAACAATTTAAATAAAATATACCTAATACGACGCGATAAATTTTTTATCATCGTACAGAGAAAAATGATGCAAAATTTACTATTTTATCCACTACATTGGAAGGTTATACCCATTTTCTGTCGATGATGCTCAGCGTACTAAAAAACTAGTAAACTTCATGGCATAAATCCTCAATGTATCGATATTGGTTTTAAAATAGGCTTTCGCGCATAAATGAAAATGCATCATACATTCGTCAATTTTCAGACATTTTTATTCCTGCGCAAAAAAACTGCGATCGAATAAAGCCAAGTATATCATTGACCCACGAAACTAGCGTTATATACGTAGGCACTCAACAATCGTATCGATACAACCGCGTGCGTGTGCCTGTAAAAGGAAAGATACGATGAAAATCAGGAGGGGATACGCGTAAAGTAAATCTCGGCCGGGGATATTCACTGGTGGCTGCTGTTGCTGCTCCTATACCCAAGCTGATGGTGATTTAGCACCCGGGTCCATTTCTTCTCACCTCTCGAGGGGCAAAGGTATAAAGCATGCGACAGTGCCGAGACTCGCGGGTAAGGAGAAAGACGACGACGTTATATCGTTCTGCAAAGAGATACGGGGGAAAACCTGCGCGTGTGCGTGGAGAAAGGAATAAAGGGAGAGTTGACAAGAAAAGACAATTTCAGTAAGACTTCCGTGAATGAAGAAGACCGGGGATGAGCTCTCAGATTAAGTAGCCAACGTGCGCAAAACATCAATTTCCTCATGGTTGGCAAAGGTGGCGGAGGTGGCGGAGAAGAATACATCGAGCTCGTCTGTACCGAGAATAAGAATGAGAAGTCAGGTATAAGACGAGGCTGATTTGCATTTTCGTTAAGGCATTTTCTTCAACATTGAATGCGCAAAAAATCGCGCTCCTTTGTCATGGAAATTCTACCACTTATCCAACGAGTCAAGCGTCAAAGGGAATATTTATTTTATTATCGATGCTTAAAAGTTATAATAATTGGTTTCATACTTTTAGCATGATCATTGAAAAAAAAAACAAATATTCACACCATTTTAATTTATTAAAGGAAGATTGAATAAAGATAAACAGTTTCAGAGACATAACTACGATATGCTAACTTCTCATACATGGCAGGAAAGGAAATTGGACGTTAAAATTAAGTTGATCACATGTCATTCTGATTTTTTGGCGCAAAAACAAAACAAATAGTCAACGCTCCCAATAAATGGCTTTGTGATCTGACACATCAAGGTCTCACCTACGTATAAAATATAGTCGAAGATAGTAGTACGACAATGTCAGCAAATTCCCTGGTCATTTGACGCCCAAGTTGGCATAAGGATGAAAGAAGTCTGGCTAGAAATTTCATCCTTAAAGGGTCGAATAATCGAAGGGAAGAAACGAGAGAAATGTAGCGGAGTTCAATAAAAGTCAACTGGGAAAGAAGGAAGACGAGAGAATGAGGAATCAAGAATAGAAAGACAGATAGATATGGATTCTGTCTCACCCTAGAACTGACCATGTGTTAACAGATAACACTCCCCATCAGCGAATCCAGTTGATCCGTGATTTTGGCTTTCGAGCTTGGAAGAGAGAAGGAAAGTCTCTCCCCTCTCCTCTGGCCATCGTCTGAGCGAGCTAGCTCAGCCAGCTCTTCTTCCGATCGAACGCCTTCGCGAGATTAGACTTATCTATCGGTGGTGGCGCCCAACGTCCGACATCTGGGCCTCTCTCTCTCCCTCTCGCTCTTTCCCTTCCACTGTATATGTATACATACACCCTCAGTTGGAGAGGTGTCTATATATGCATAGTTGCTTTATGCGGGAGCTTGCGATGAAAGACTATGTCCACTGTCCGAGGGATCTCCTGCACTCGATAATGCACACAGAGCCTCGACAACGAGGAAGGTGGTCTTAGAGGCCGATGAAATTGGCGATGCCAGCATGGGTGGGGAAGGGAAGGAAGGAGGTCGAGATGTTCTAAAAGGGATGATTGATCGATATAGGCCAGTGTCAATAATGTAAATCACGCTGAAAATTTGCTCAGGAAGTTAGGCAGTGGAAAGGCGCAAAAGTTTGGATGTCGAAGTTGATGAAGCTCCCAGAATATTATTAAATCATTAGTGGGGTTATATTCGTTATTGCATATGGTAGAAAAATTGCTAAAATAAAATAAAATAATTGTTTTCAATGCTTTCAGATACTAGCTTTTCCAGTATTTAATTATGTTTTTGCTAACAGAATACATAGAAACATTTAGTTTTTAATAATCATGTGTTCGCATGATTAATTTGATGAGACTTCTTTATCATAAAATCTTTCTTTTATATCATATGCACGGAAATTATGTATAAAATTATTCCTATTTTATTTCTTTAGAAATTCCAATTCTAGAATATTCCCGTATTTCCAGAGTAGCTCGTAACAGATAAAAATCTAATCAACACATTTCTCTTAATGAATTGACCATTACTTAACTTTCCCCATTAGCCATCGAACATCACCCCACTGTTAATCCCATCGTTAGAATAAAAAAAATTATTAAATGCCACGTCTACATCGGAACGTCTCATCCTTCCTTACCATAATGACCTGCACAATCCCCCATCTCATCAACCCCATCAATGTCAACGAGGAAAGAAAGACACACAGATTTCTCACCGCACAGGCAACAGCAGGAGTCGCAGAAGTAGCGATATAGCGGTCGTGCAATATCGAGACATTAGGGGTGGATTTTTAAAGGGAACACCTAGGCATATATACTTCGGTCCGTGATGTATCTCGCCGTGACGAGCGCGATACTCGACTCGTGAGAAGAGGAAGAAGCCGTGGGTACAGGGTCGACGACTACGACGGCACTCGAGGCTCGTTATAACGTATTTGATGGCAAGGGTGGAAAAGTATGAGAGAGAGACGAGCGTCGAGGCTTAGATAAAGGAGGTGGGGAGGAAGAGAGAGATAGAGAGAGAAAAGTATGGACAGCCACTTGAAGGGGGATGAAGTAGAGCCGACAAGACGATGCAGGAGTTTGTTCAGAGGGTCGCGAAGAAGTGCACGGGGTATATCAAGGCACGAATTCCGTTAGCGAACGCCAAACAGAGGCATGTATATATTGGAAACGAGCGTCGCCTGGAGATATTTTTGGGAAAGTGCCTAAATGGAAAGGCAGATCCTTTTTCGATTACGGATATCCTGGATAGTGATGGTAATATCATTCCTTTCCTTCCACCCCACTTCGATGTACTCGGTTATATGTCGAAAACTTCTTGCTCTCTCTCTCTCTCTCTCTCTCTCTCTCTCTCTCTCGTCGGCTTTTTTGTGACTCGCGAAAGGCATTGATCCGCCTTAGACGAGTGACAGACGGAACGCTATTTCATCCAGTAAAAACGTTTTGGCGTATCCTGAGAAAGGGACAGAGAGATGAAACTCTTGCTGCTGATCCTATTGCATATACATCGTTTGGTTGGGCTGTCTCTCTTATATTTGGTGATGACAATTCGTTTACCTTATAACCTCTTTTCTCTAATTTTTTGTAGAGGAATTCTTCTAGTTTGATTAAGTGATTTCTTGAATGAATTCGATTGGATGGCGAGATGGAAGATCGTATGCACATCGAGATAAACAATTGATCATGCTACAATTTGAGTATGCTATGATATCGACCGAAATTACGTAGACATTATAACAGTTAACCAGAAATTCTGATCGAATCAAATTTCTTTAGATCGACATAGAATACTATGACTTTCACGTAATTTAAAGAAAAAATTACCCAAATTATTAAAATTCAATTTATTACCATTACGGTAAATAACCCAGTGGCTGGACACGTGTCAGTGATTAAATATTGCTAGTGTGTGAACTAGGACACTTTCTATCAATCACAACCTAGAAAGACGTCCAGATACTGGGATATCCAGAAACTAGTACGTGCTT
Organism: Megastigmus dorsalis; assembly: GCA_900490025.1. NCBI lineage: Eukaryota > Metazoa > Arthropoda > Insecta > Hymenoptera > Megastigmidae > Megastigmus > Megastigmus dorsalis. The sequence continues at coordinate 22,180 of UELU01042530.1, forward strand.
TTCGGTGTCCAGTTACTTTTACCCTCACTTGTCTCTATTCTTGTATATCTAATAGTTAGCACGGCATTTATATATTAATCAATTTTATATTATTCCCATATACAAAGGCATTGGGTTGACTTTTTTGTAATAAAGATTTGATGTACGTCGATATTCATTTACTCACTCATACCTATACATTCCGACATCCTATTTATCTCATTCTCCAGTTCCATCTACAACTCGCACTGGAGAATTACATGGCTGACAAAATGGGGCGTTTATTAAAGGCACGAAATAACATGACAACTGTTGTAATTTATAACCGAAACAAGCACACGGCCATTTCCCAAACGAGAGAAAAGCCAAGCGGGAGGGAGGGTAGAGCCAACGAGCTGCAAAATTTCATCGCAACGGCCGAAACTTTAACGTCGTCCGCCACTGTCGTCATGACGCGTCGGCAAAAATGGACTTTCCTGGTGCTACTGCTGCCACCGTCGATGCTGCTGCTACTCCTGCCACTACTACTGCAAGTGCCATAGCGTCGAGAGAGAAAAGCATTTCTCGTTCGTTCTTCACTTGTCTGTTCACACATGGAGGGAAACTACTGAGCTACGCGCTGTGAAAGAGCATTTTTTATTGCCACTCTCATGCACACCTTGGTAAAGTGCGATTCTTTGCTGGCAAAGAAAAAAAAGTTGCGACTATTTCGCCCGAGCTCAAACAATTATGAAAGGAGAATCTCGACACTGGACCCTATTGATATTACAAGGGAATGGTACGAAACTTATAACAGCATTTATAGTATAAAAAGATGTTTAATTTAAAAAAAATAACCACGTTACTTGACGGGAAGTATTTAAAAATAAGGCCCAAAATTTTTCCGTATACTTAATTCATGGAAGTAGAAACAGACGAGTACAGAAAGACCCGATTTTCAGTCAAGTTTTTTTTAACTTTCCTATCATGCAAGAGATTCCATTTTTTAAAATTTAATTTAATATTTTTTTATGCTCTAAATGAGGATGTAGGTTTCGTATTTTTCCTCTAAAAACTTCATTATATTCTGATTTCGATGGGGACCTCCTTTGCTGAATAGTAATGAACGTATGTGTTAAATTAATGGGAAATTAATTTGAAAGGAGCGAAAATTTCTTCTTTTATGAACGTTTCACGACGTCTAATGTGTTCAAGCACTATGTTAAACTTAATTTTTTTTTAAAATTCTTTTACTCAATTTTTGTTATTGATGAATCAATGTTCACCACTTTTAGTGAATTCCAAGGATTCACGTTAACAAATCACATGCTGATTTAAGGGGCAATAATGAAATTCACTGCGATTTTTACTCAAAAATTATCATAAAATTTTTCGCCGTCGAGGTCTTTAGTAATGATTTAAAAAAAAAAAAGTTGTTTAATATCTTCAGAATTTGATTACATCTAGAAAAGTTACGTACAGTCGGCGATTAATTACCAATAAGACGAAGATGATACTAGTTTGTATTTCATAAAAGAAATACAAATCTTTACGTCATACGGAGATGTAACGCAAAGTCCTTTAATAAAAAATTTGCTCAATGCTCTACGTGAGCACGCGTGCTTGCATGGAAACTTTTTTCCACGAAGAAGTCGAAGCAGCAAAAAAGGAAGAGAGAGGGAGTTAACATCTTTTGATGCAATATTTCGAAAACTTATCAGATGGGAAGTAGGGGCGGCGGTAGCTTCGATATGGAGATAGAAAAAAAAAAGATTGTTCTAACAAAACTTTTCCTGCACTTTATCGATAACAGATAAAAAATTAAAACGGACGCATACATGAGATTTTTTTCATGAACCATAAGTTGGAGATTGATTTTCTTTTACCTTAAACAGCTGAGTAGATCATGCCAATTTAACTTGTACGAAGGATAAATATTAATCTTTGTTTCTTACCTGAAACAGAAATAAATGAAAAAGGTTAATTATTTTATAATATGTTATAGCTAACACTATCAATTAGTATGCTCAAAATCAGACCTAGTGACTGATGAAAAATTGAGAAAAATAATCTCAAAGATTAACTTCTTAACATAGAGAGCATAGACCAGACACTCGCCGAAAAGTTTGCATTATCAATATTTTTCTATACAGAAAACAGATGTTGATAAAAAACTAAAGTAACATACGTAGTAAAATCTGCAAGGAATTCAATTCACGAGAAAAAATAGGGGTTGACTGATTTGCAAAGAAAGAGCGGGGGTATAAATTACACGTGTAACCCCAGCTCATTATTATAATTACTTCAAATAATTTTTATAGTTTGTAATAAGTTGTGCATAAAAGTTAACGACAGCGGTATTTATTTATGTTTTTAATAACACAATCATAAAATATTCTGCAAATAAAAGGAGCACCTATAAACACCCACAATATCTGGTCCTTCCCTTGGTCATCTCGAAAAGTTTCTTGAGGAACTACTAATTATCTATTTTTAGTTATATTTAATTATTGAGGTAGTTATTGAAGCCGCAGGTTACAAAAGACAAGACTGTAGCTATTACAGAAGTATAAGAGAGTGAAACTGCAATCTCCTTACAGATTTACTCGAGTTGCGCAGTCCTTCTATAGGCTTGAGAAACTTTCTAGTGCCTCATTGAATGCCAACCTAATGGTGCGCTCATTATGGGATTTATCAATTTCTCATCATACATACTCGAAACTTTCAAAAAATTTTCAACGACGTTATCGGCAATACAATATCAGATGTTATTCCTCAATCGATATTGTTTAAAGAACTTC
>UELU01042530.1:29420-41095 GCA_900490025.1 Megastigmus dorsalis
ACTCAAAATATTCGAACAGCACACATCATTTTTCCTGATTATTTACCCAGAGCTGCGATAGACACTCGGGGGAAAAAAAGAAACAGGAAAGATAGTTTCTGAAAAGACTCAAAAAGCAGCATAATTTTGCGCAAACATGTAAATAATGAAGGGTATACAGCTATGTCTCTCTGAAGCGACGGGGAAAAACATTTTGCATTCAGGCATGAGAGGCAATGTTCTTGTAAAACCCCCCCTCCCCCTCCCCTATTGTAAAGTGTAATGCACTACCGGGCAATTTGCATGACCAACAGCAGCAACGTCGGCAGTAGTAACAACAATACGGTGCGGAAAATATGAAATTCAAGTCATTAATTTCTTTTGCAAATTCATCAAAGCCACGAGCCCTGCTACTCTCTCTCTCCCTCTCTGCCGCGGCTCTGGCTTATTCTCTCTTCAGCCATGCGCGCAGGGCGATAAATAATTAAAGAGGGACATTATCGTGAGGGAATGCAAAGCGAGATTGTCCCGGAGCAAGGAATTTATCGCCGCGCGCCTTTGCTTCTTGGCCCTTTTCTACCCGATGCCCGCACCGCTGCCGCTGCCGCCGACGCCCACCTTTACACGCTTCTGCGTTTCTCTCTCTCCCTCTCTCTCTCTCTCTTTCTCATTCTCGTTTCCCTTCTCTCCCTCTTCCGACTTTTTCATTCCGCTATCTACCTCCACAGTTAAATCATCCTTTCGTTCTCTCCTTTATAATAATTATGTTTGTTAACTTTACTGCGAGCTGGAGAGATTCCTGCTCGCTTTTAATGGCTATTTATTTATTCACTCGCTTAAATATACATTTGTTTTTATATTCATTACAGTCGTGCGATGCATTTTTGGTAATTAAATTAATGCGGGAATTAAATAAGATTCACGTCTATATTTAGGACAAGTTTTCGATTCCCTCGAAGTATTAACTGTTCTACTCAATATCTAGATATAATTAAATGATGAACATGTGTGACAATAAAGTATAGTTAATAATATAGATGCATTGTTAATTAATTTTTGAATTCAGGTAAAATCAATTATCCGCATTGCAAAATTATCGATTTAGAGTTAAATTATTTTTCAAAAATTAGACATTTAACACTTTAGTAACAGTAGAAGTCTGTAAACTGTTTAATTATAAATATATATGATATATCACTTTCTAAAAGCGAATTATAATACGAAATTCACTACTTTACGCCGCCTTTTAAAAAGTTAAGAACTATACTATGCTATACGTCCTTTCTATGAACTTTCTTTTCTTTACATTATTTTCTCTCTCACTTTACTAACTTTATTTTCGATTTGCCTTTAAAACTTAACTTTTTTTATTTTTGTTTTAATCTCTCTGTCTCGTTACCCTCTTTCCTCAATTCCTTTCTTTCATACTTGTTTATTTTCTTTGTTGAATGTCTTTTTGCATTTATGTTTCCTTCTATCCATTCCGTGGTTTTCTTCATTTTCCATATGATTTCCATCCTCTACAATATAGTTTTATATGTTTTCTTTCTCTGTTTTCTTTTATTCTTTCTTTTATTTTCTCTTATTTAATCGCCTCTTCTCCCATTCTGTACTGTTATCTTTCTCACATTAACCTCTTTACATTTTATTTTCTCTGTACATCTTCTCTGCATCTGTGACTGCTAATTATATCGTACTGATTATATACAAGCTGCTAATTTTTTATATAGATATGCACGTATTATACTGTTATCTCAAAGTCTCACCGGTATAGTTCTTCGTGACATGATACAGCTTGAAGTAGAGCAAAAGCTATATATCTTGTTGTAATATTACACCAAGAAGACAATTTTAAACGCTAGATAAACGACTAAATCATCTCCTTTTCCCGATAACTGCCAAGTCTATTAGTTCTACAAATGAAGTACATTTATTGCAATTGTACTTCTTATGCCACGTCGGTGATTTTACTTATCCCTGCTTTTCTCAGTCCATGTTCGACTCTCTCTCCCTCAATCCTTTCTTCATTTCTCACATGATTTCCAGTCATTATTATCATCTGGCTCACTCTTCTTTGCTCTGGTTTCGCATCTTCCTTCTGCTATTCTCTCTTACTCACATTCTCATTTCCCGTGTCTCCATCGCGTTATCTTTCTCGTGCTGTCCTCTCCGCTCTTTCCATGCACATACTAACGCCTAGCGCAGCTTAGTCTGGCACCTCTATCTCTCTTTTTCTCTCTGTCCCTCTCTCTCTTTCTCTCTCTCTCTCTCTCTCGCTCTCCCGTTCCCACTGCCTGGATCTGCTCTGTGTTCTTGCTGTTGCGCCGGGGGTAGCGGCAGCAGCAGCCCCCTCATATTTTACCGGCATGCCAGAATCTTTTGTCTCCCTGATATTTATCCCCCGCAGCTCTCGCCGGATGCCGAGAGTAATAGAGCAGGGGGAGGGAGACGATGTGAGACTGAGAGAGAGAGAGAGAGGGAAAACCCAAAGGAAAATGCACAGCACGAAGTGACCGCCGCCGCCTTTGCACAACAGCAGCAGTGAATAAAGGGAAGCAGAATCAGCACCAGCAGAAGAAGTGACGGACGAGCTTAATAAGTACCACGAATGCCGCCAATAATTAATGAAAGTGTATAGTAATGAAAGCGTCGAAACGAAAAGTCATCTGCGTGTGCGTGGGAGTGCAATATGTATTCTATAATGGAGGGTAATTTTTCCTTATAATAGCCAGGGGCAGATACAGTGGCGTGGGCGACTTTCTCTCTCTCTCTCTCTCTCTCTCTCTCTCTCTCTCTCTCTCTCTCTCTCTCTCTCTCTCGGTTGTCAATTTTTGGACAAGGGGGGAGAGAAATATTTGTTTTACCGCGTGACTGGAGAAGGATTACGTATTTCTTTGAACAAGAAAAGATTGACTTTATTGGATTTTTTTTCAAGCTCTTCCATTTCTCCAGAAGATATGGATAAATAAGAGACGCAATGAGTGGTGTTGTTTTTCGATGAAATTCATCCTCTTCTTTAGTTGCCATAAATTAGAAAAGACTTCATAGAAATACTTCGAAGTTTACCATAAAAATCTCAAGACTGAAAACTTGAAAAAATTGAATTAATCCAGTCTTTATGTCGAAAGCGGAATGAATAAAGTTTAACCGAATCGAAACATTTATATAAAAAACTAGCATAAACAACTTTGGCTTACTAAAAAGTATTAACCCTGAAGTTACTTAATAGAACTTTCAATAATTGGTTCTAATATTTTATAGAAAAATTAGTATAAAAGTATAATTGATTCTTATTGCCAATAAATCAAATTCATATCGGGCTTTAATTTAGAAAAAAATTTTATAGATAAAAAGAGGCTTTCTACGCTTCACCAGTGCAAACTCGAAATAACTCTCCATCAAGGTGACTTTTATTCATATTTCAAACGAAAAAAAAGAGGGTTAACGCTATCCATATATATAAAACCTGTGTCAAGTAGTTAAAGTCAGTGACCGTGAGACAATACATTTTGCGAAAAATAGGAAGTCCAGCCCCTGCACGTTCCATATAAAGTATACACTTTTGCATACACCCTGCATAAATGGATATATTCCAAAGAATACATGTCAGCGCGCCCGATACACTATACCTATTTCCGATCTTTCCTGCGCAGCTTCACACACACGGTCGCACACCAAAAAGGCACGAGCTCTCGATTTACAGTCGAGCAGTCGTTTCGTGCGATTTACTTCATCATCGATTGGGCGCTCCACGACCCGCGGAATAAACGTCGGTAGCGGCACGCAAAAAAGGAGACGACACGAAAGAATGAAAGAGAAAGAGAGGGAAGAGAGTGGGAGAGAGAGAGAGAGTCGTAAAAAGGGGATGCAGGTGGGATAGAGGGGGTTAAGAGAAGGAGACATAAAAAGGTGAGCTGGTGAGGGCAAAGCTAGAAACCATTTATTTCAAAAATGATTTTAGAGCTTTCTTCTCTCACTCTCTCCTCTTTCGTTCTCTTTCTTTCCATCTCTCTTCCTCTCTCTTTCTCTCCCCCTCCTCCCTCTCTCTCTCTCCTCTCTCTCTCTCTATCTGGTCGCGCCTGTAGCCTGGCTACGTGACTGCTCTGCTGAAAAGGCCTGCGGATGAGAAAAGTGGGTGGGGAGAGAAAAGGAGATGGAGGAGGGGCTGAAATATTGGAATTCTTGGACAGCCGCTCCAATCGTATCTAGCAGCGAGAATCAAATCAATTGATCGCACGCGGAGATATCGATTTTTTTCTCTCTATATGTATTATATGTACATGTATGTATGTATGTATGTATGTATATATATAAGGATTGCACGCTTTTCCTCACTAATATTGTATACGAGCTTCTTATTCAGAATTCAGAGGAAGACATTATCGTTTTAGTTTTTTTTTGTATCGTGTATGGTAGAGCTATCGGCGAGACCTTAGCCGCGAAGTATGGAGAATGAAAACGTGCGGGAACTTCGACTGAGGAAAAGTATGAAAAGTGATTTATGACCGTGATTGATGCCTAACGCATTGCAAAAAGAAATTTTTATTTTCAGTTAATGGGACCCGATATATTTGTTGTGTCTCGAATCGCTGCCTTTCTTAAAGTCAGATCGTGTACTATCAAAATAATCTTATTATGGAAAAATAACTTTTTTATATAATAATAATATGTACCTACCAATTTTGAATGATACATCCACTGAATCTTTATTATATTTCATTTCTTTAGACATTTAAGCTAGTAAATCAAAGTTTCGATATAATAATATTATAATATAAAATGAAGTATTTTGTTCCATGCGACTTGACAAATTGCGTCATAAAAAGGCAAGTTCTCAGGAGGTGCGTGTCCAACGGTCGACGAAAAAAATTCGAAGCTTTTGAAAGGGCAAGTCTTATAACTTTGCCGATTAATCAGAGATTTACGAAATATACCGTGTGTTCTTTCTGTCTGTACACTTTTTCTCCTTTTTTAGCACCATCTGAAATGAAGAAACCGAAACAAAAAGTACATCACTGTCTTATTGTATCATTTGTATTCGTCTCCTGTAGACTCGAACCAGATGTAAGCAATATTCATGATTACTCCGTTAATACCGACCAGAGTCTACTAATGATAAGGCACAAATCTCATATTTACCAGTTCACGCGTAAACCTACATCCTCAGACTTCAGACAAAGATCCAATCAAGCGGAATGAAAGGCAGGAGGCAAGTAGAAAAACGCGCAAAAAGTGGAAAAAAGAGCAGGTAAGAAGCCCGTCAAAAGTCAGAGCCCTTTGAGAGCTATTTGGACAAGCTGGTAGGCGCGCGAGGCAAGCAAATTGGCGCTGGCGCGCGCGCGCGGTTTGTAGCCGAAACGTAAAACAAGCCTCGAAACTTGATCTCGCATAAAGGCGAGAAGAGAAAGAGAGCGAGACAGAGAGAGAGAGAGAGAAAGAGAGAGAGAGAGAGTAGAGGCCGGCGGCGGCGGCGGCGGGGTCGGCAAGCGCTGCCGCCACACACAGCCACAGCATAAATCCCTCGAGGCGAGATATTGGCAGGGTAAAAGATCGACCCGAAAGTGAGAAGGAGCCGAGAGCGTAGGTGGGGAGGAAGAAATAAAATCGCACGAAAGCGCCGCCCCTGATAGGCCAATCTGAGCCTGATGCTTGCGCCGTTTCTTATCAGCGATAAATCGAATCCCCCGTGCCCCTTATCTACTCTCATTTCGCTGGCATTACTCGCATCTCTCTTCCTCGCTCGCCCACTTACTCACTACTCTCACGCGCGGTTCCTACGCGCCGAAATTTCGTAGCTCTCTTTTTTTTAAGCTACCGGTTTCCAGTGCCCTCCGACAAATCGATTGGCCCAATAATCCGATCGATCATTCGAGAACACTGTCCAAGCGCCTTTTCATCAGATACGATGCATGGGCGCTGAATCTTGGTCTAGAAAAAGTACAAGAGGATTTTTCTTCCTTTTGATAAAAAAAGCGTTAATATTTATCAAAAATAAAAATTAGCCATAATAGCACCTGCAAAACGAGGCTGAAAATATATCAAATTAGCTCAAATTCTTTGGATTCTGAAATAAATCAAGCTGGGAACTAATCGAGCCAACAAGCCATCATAGTCCCGCCGATAAAAGCGGAAAGCCGTCGATCCAATTTTTCGGATGTTCGAAAAGCGACACCGCCATTCAGTCTGACGTTGGGGAGCTGAAATTTTTTTGTCGCTCCACACCGCCACCATTGCCGCAGCAACGAAAATCGAAATACAATTGTGATAAATGGACCTTACCGGGTGGGAGCACGGAGCACATCAACGTCAGCCGGGCATCATTATCTTTATCTCATTAAACGACCGTCGGTACACACGTACTTTTTCTCTCTCTCTCTCTCTCTCTCTCTCTCACTCTCTATCGCTCTGTCTCTACCGTCATATGCATCCACATACAACCCGTAGCAGAGTTAAATTAGCAAAATCGTTGGTACAGGCGAGGGAACATTTTTCACGTCAACTTCCGTCGCTTTAACAACGTCTCCCGGCATCATTTATCTTATTTTTATCTTTTTCGCACACGTCCACGATTCAATAAATGAACACGAAATAAATATTCGATATTTCAGGCAACAATGTCTACATGTGTGCTATGTGGGTGTACAGCCGTGTAGTACTAATAATGCGGCTTTTCTCGATTAGCCAACAAATAGGACAACATTTTTGCAATAAACTCATTTATAAACTTCTTTTAGATATTCCATTTTTCAACAGCAAAACATATAAAGGAATAATTATTATTGAATTATTGCAATGAGTTATTATTAGCTGTTTTAACAATAATTGTCAATTTCTATTACAAACATTATATACAAAAATTTTATTTTGAAATAAAAAATTGTACATTTTTCAGTTAAACAATGTACGAAATAACAAACCATTGTTTTATGCTTCATTCAAACGTTTTATGCGATAATCGACACCAAATAATCTATCTAGAGCTTCTACCGACACTTTTCAATAAATCATGCAAATTTTGTCCACCTCGAAAGCGTAAGCTCAAATAAAAACAGAAGCTTCATACCTTTATATCCTTTCTTTCTTCATAAAATAACGAGCGCGAATCAAAGGAAAAAAAATACAGTGCAAGAAAAGAAACACAGGCATACACATACAGAGTATTTTATCAAACTGATCGGTAAAAATTTTTGAAATACTTTAAACGTAAGTATTGTGAAATGATTGAGAACTTCACCCATTTTCATCCCATAAATAACCAACTTTTAGAAAATGGCTTATAGAATACATTCAAATTTTTTTCAATTAACAAGTAATAAATGACAAAGATAACGTGTAACTATAATCGTTTTTATATCTTTTAAAAAAAGTGGCTGGTAGAGAAAGCAATTTATTTATTAAAAAATCTGAATTCTCTTCACGTCTGACATTCATGAATTTTCAAATTGGATCTAAAAATATTTCAAAATGCTAATTAGCAAAAAGATGCTAATAATATAAAACTACTTATCTATTTTATGTAAAAACCAACAATTTTCAATTGTACAAGAAATTTGAGTATTTATTTTAGTAAACCAAATTTAGAAAGTCAGAACTAAACGTTTCAAAATTTATGCGGGCATTATACTTTGGTAACCAATTTGTTTCACAAAGTTTGAGAAATTTTTCATTTTTGATCAACCAACTTGGCTTAGAACATACTGTACATCTGTTCGCAGAGGAGTTTATAAAAAATTCAAGCTAACGAACCCGAGATAGTAGTAGCTGCGTCACCGTTAATACTCATTCTCTTTTCTCTTGGTTTTTCTCCTCAGCAGCAGCAGCAGCAATAGCAGACATAGTAAAGCAGCGACGCGATTGATGAATTAGTTGCGCAGAGGAGAGAAAGAGAGACGTATGCGAGCTTCAGAATGAAAGTCCCAAGCGAATTACCGGATATATATCGCCATCAGCTCAGCATAACCCGATTTTCTATATTATATTATCCTTGCGATGTCATAACTTCATTACTCGCTCGCGTACTCACACGTGCATGTTTTTCTTAATACGGTATGAAGATGAAATAAAAAAAATATATTATTTCCTTTTTTTCTTTTATACACTGATATATAATACTACCCAACTTGAATCTTGAAGTACTAATTCCAAGTAAGTTTAAATCATTTAGTTTGATCGAATGCTTGCTACGCAGATTAAACGTTATTCGCCAAAAACATGTTCTTAGCGAAAGCTCTCTTGGGGGTGTCTTTCTTATAGGCTAAAAATATTTCGCGTGCTTTTCGATCTGTAGCAAGATCTTAATAAATAGAACACTGATTTGAAAAGCAAGTATTTGAATGCAGAAATTATGTGAATTCAATTTTAGCAATGATTTACTAACTATTTACTGAAGTAAGTTTATTAACTATTTACTAAATCATAGTTACGCAATAATAAATAATTCGGTGTTCGGAACTCATTTCACTTGTGGAGCAAAACAAGTCGATAACCTTTTTTAAATATTACGAAACATAATGCAGCGCGGTTTTATCTTCCAATGAGCCTAAAATATCTTCATCAAAGATCCGCGAGCCACTTTTTTCATCAACATATCTTGCATCGATTCTGTGATTCAGTGGTATATCCTAGTCTAGGTTAAACAATGTAAAATACTGAAAACGCTCTGGGGGATGCTTTTCTTAAGTTAAAAATAATCTATGTGTCTTTGCATATGTAATTTAAAATCTTTGTATTACTGTTTGTATCGCTTAAAAATCGGTATTTTTAAATAATTACAGTGAAAAAAAAGAGAAGTAGATGTAAGACTCTATTGCTCGAAATTCTTCCTAAATAAACATGAATCGATCAATCGTATCGAGCCAAAAGATTAAATTCATTGCTTTCTATGTTGGTGAACTTCAATAGTCACAATAATGACCACTACGTAATGAATGTAAGAGAATAAAAAAGAACTTAGTAAAATCGAAAATGCGGAGAGTAATGGGAAAAATTTTAAACGTTGGAAATGTATCAAAAATAGAAAAAAATCCATTACAAACTAGCCCTCTCTAAGCATTTCTCTCTCGACTGTAACTTAACAAAGCAAGCAGCAACACACCCTTTGTTGCCCATTGTAGATGGGCAGAGCCTCCTTAAATGATTAGAACCTGGGTATATGGCGTTATTTATCGGAAAACATTTTGTAAAGCGGGTCATCCTATATACGTATTCAAAGAAAATTTCATAAAAAGTTTCTTATAAAATCTTCTTCAAAAAGAATATGCGAATTGTTGTAAAACAGAATTTAAAATAACCCTGCACATTCAAGTGCGCATATTTTGATCGAAAATGTCCTTCCACATCATACAATCACACTGGGAAAAACTTAAAAACCAAAAGCAATGCAATAAAAAATTGCGAGGAAAAAAATAGAGTGGAGTAAAATATTTCCGAAATCTCTCGTAAAGCGAAACATAAATTTGTCTTTTAATAGCAGTACCGAGTAAAAGAGATAAGCAAACAAAGTCGATTTTGTTGCGCCGAGGCGGTTAAAGAAAATAAGAGGGTGTGTGCGCTTTCCAGTCGCGAATACAGTCGAGGCTTAGAGTGTACAGCGACTTCTGTGTTCCTTACAAAGTTCCTCTCGCTAAGGAAAATAAAGCAAGAGAGAGAGAGAGAGAGAGGGGGGGGGCACAAGAATCATAAAAACGTAATGTTGCTTCCTTAGTTCCGTACAAGCCTTCTGGTGATACAACAAGCGCAGGATGTAAAAAACACACGTTGTCTCTTCCCCTCTCCTTTGCCTATTTCTCTCTTTCCCTCTCTTTCTTTCGGTTTAAGGACACATCAAGGCAATGCAAACGCTTCGTGTATCAAAGAGAACCATAGAGATCTTTCTTTATATATATAAAAGTTTTCTGCTGAGTAAAGATCGAACAAATAAGACTGTAAATAATTTAGGATGCACCTTTTCGCAAAAAGAGAGGGAGGGAAGACAATAATAGAAGGGGAACTGAGTGGAGCAAAGAGAGAAAGTTTTTACGACTAAGCTATAAAGATTTGCATTTTCTGCTTTTATAATTCAATCATAGGACCAGAAATCTTTTTATGTCCAAGATTCAATAAACGAATCGATATTAAATTTGCAAGGCAAAAAAATTATCTTTTAATTGGTTTTATTAGCTTCAAAAGATACATACTGAGAAAATTGAGGAATTTTTCGTAATAATTCAAATAAATTTTTGTAAATTATAACTAAATATTTTATGATTTCACTATAAGTTAACTTAAGATATAAAAAAAATAAACAATACTACTACAATACTGAATCAGTATTGAAGTAGTATAAAATTATTGGTTCGATGAAAACCGCGAATCTGAAATCTATAAATCATAATTTAAAATAAGCGTTAAGAATATCACCTTAATGTTATATTCAGTGTTGGACTTTAAATTAAAGCTCGTTACTTCAGCTTTAGACCCAATCCCCTATACCGTAATTATTTTCCAGCATCGGCACACCCTGGAAAACGGTCTCCCTCACTAGCCGGGCCCCATTAGGATACTTTTTTATCGATTAATCTTTAATTAGACATTAATCCGGTATTGAATCGATACGGGTTCATTAATGTCGGTCGTGAGGAAAGGCGAGAGGATAGGTGAGGAGAGGCGTCGGGAACGTTATCGTGCCAGCAATATTCCAATATTGGCCCCGTTGGTAAATCTCTGCATTTGCATAATTGATTTTCAGGCGAAGTACGTTACATTTCCCTCCAATCACGCCCCCGCTAAAGTAGAGTAGTAGGAGCAAAAAAGGAAAGCAGCCGCAACAGTCGAGACCTCGCGCAGCAAAGTATAGGCTCGCAGAAAAAGGAGAGAAAAAAGATTTCCTCTTCAGATGCAGGTCGAACGCATCACATTACATCGAGGCCTGTAAATCTTCCCTCGATGCTTTCATGGCCCCGGGGCCTATATATAATAGCACGTTTAGAACGCCAAGTTCGTCGAGGGTTCACAGGGCTGCACCTCTATTTCTGGAGCATCACGCAAGGTGCCACTGACTCTCTCTCTCTCTCTCTCTCTCTCTCTCTCTCTAAAAACTTGAACCAGCAGCAGCAGCAGCAGCGCCCATGCAACTTTGTTGGAAAAAGCACCCTCTTACGGGAAGTTTGCTGCTTCCCTTTCACTCCTTTTTTTATTTCATACTTCGCTTCTCACATTCTGCTCTTCTCATCTTCTCTTTTATCCCTTTTGGCCAACGCCTCATCGTCGTCACAGTATCGTCCCTTTCTCTATACTCGAAGCTTGAAGAGACGGTAATATTGCCTTTAACACGCGACACAGTCTCGCCGCCTACCCAATCTCTCTCTCTCTCTCTTCTTCTCTCTCTCTCTCTCTCTCTCTTTTTGTTCTCGGCTGCTTCAACGCAGCTTATACAGGCGCCACCCCACCTTATGCATACGCGACAATGCAACCTCGATGCTTTAAATTAGAATGTAGCAGCAGCAGCAGCAGCAGCAGCAGCAGCAGCAGCGGCGATGAGAGAGAGTGGGAGTGAGAGAGAGAGAGAGAGAGAGAGAAAGAGAGAGAGAGGATGAGAAAAGAGAAAAAGAAAGACTGAAAAATAGAAGGCATGCTTACACTTTGCGCCCATCGTGATATTAACACTTTACGAGAGCTCAACCCTGCTTTCAGGAATGCTCCGCACGGTGGTGAAAAAA
>UELU01042603.1:466-13747 GCA_900490025.1 Megastigmus dorsalis
ATTTTAGGAGCACTGTTACCCCAAACATGGTTGCCCCGCGCATTTAGCGTGAAAGTGGTGCCGCACTGAGGCAACTGTTTCACTTTTTAGGAGCTCATTTGTCCCAAATGAAAGTACGACTGTTCCAATGCTTTTGGGAGACCAGTCGTACTCCTTAGTACAGCAGATGCCCCAAGAATTTCTCAGTGTATATTTGCATATATTATGTTGTTCGGCAACGACGATCATTTATTCATTCATATATATAAATACTTATACAAATATAGCGTGTAAAGCTCAACGGATAGCGCACACGCGCAGATTTTGTGCGATCGTCTTCACTGCGATCACGCCGTCTACAAATTTATCGACAAGCCTAATGCTGGTATAATCTCAAATATTTTAAGATTTTCTGACAGTTTCCAAACACGTATGTATGTACGTAACATTTTATGTGTTTAATCAATAGTGGAAAATCCGAGTAAAAATCAGGTTTTCAAGTGTAAAAAAATTTATTTAAGTGTTTATTACAAAAAAATGGGTACTTTTACTTGGTAATTTTTAATAATTTATTAAATGGTTATTGATTCTATCATTCCTTTATTATGTTAAACAGGTGATAAGGGTGTATATTGATTTTCACGGTACGCAATATATGAACGTTCTATATTGCGTTACGTGAAGATCAATCTATCCTTATAACCTATTTTAATAATTTATTATTTATATAACACTATTATTTATGTAATACATCAATATAAATAAAAAAGTGATTAGTACTTATACTAATAATTATTTATTTTTTTTAACCTAATCGCAATATAATCCGCGCATTTTGCGACGATATATGACGAACAGAGCGTATCGCAGACGTTATTCTCGATGGTCAGAGCACTTAACTTCGATACAGATTAATAAATGGCACCATAGACCAAAGGAACGGTCTTGATGATCGAAGCCAGTGCAGCGTATACGCCTATAAACGAGTGAAGTAGACCTCAGGTTGGTATCGGAACTTTCAGTCGGAGACGTTATATATTATAATCAGGGACGATATATGCCTATTTTATGAATGGAGAAAAATGCGTCCGCAAGCGAAAATTTATTTAAATGCATGGGGTAGAGATTTTTTGTAGATAAGCTGCGGTTTGAGTAAAGCATGAAATTCGATTTTTATTGTAGAATATTCAGATATTTTATTTCCTATAGATTTGGTTATGGTATAAAGCGATATAACCGAGTTCTTTGTGGCGTTTTCGTGCAGATTCGACAATTCGATGTTTTTTTTTTTATAACGCACCAAATGACTATGCTGCAAGAAATAAAGATTGATTGCTATTAAAAAATTTGGTTTATGCAAATGGTCGCTACACACACTACAAAGTTACATACATCGCAATAAGCAGACTATAAAAATAAGAAGAAAAAAATGGTTCGACTCGCCGACATCCACGCGCTTAACTCAGAAGAGAAAGGAGAATCAGTCAGCGTCCGGTCCGACTAACCGGCTGTACGGACCTACGCTCACCTTGCCCCCTCCCTCACCCTTTCTCTCTCTCTCTCTTCCACCCGATTACTAACGATCCTCGGAAGGAAAATTGCCGCGAGCGAGAGAAGGAAAAGCTCGAGAAAGCGAACGATTTTACTGTCAATAATACCGTAGCACGGCTCGCGACTAGGTGATTTATCGCCTCGGCGCGCGGTGCTGCAGGGGAGCACTGCTTGCGCACGAAAGGCGCGGCTCTATACTCGCGCGCGTACACCTCGTACAGCTGGCCGCTACTGCAGGCACGGATTTTTCTGCAACCTCTCTCTCCCTCTTTCTCTCTCTCTCTCTCGTTCGCAGGCTGATAATGACGAAAAATCTGTCGGCACTGGGGTGCATTGTGAGACGTTCGCAAACCGCGCACGTACATTCCACCCTCCCCCCTCGATTCCCTTCACCACTACATATATATACGTATAACGTGTACGTATATACACGCGTCCTCGAATGCATGACGAAGCGAGGTTTTTTGCGCGACATCCTACCGCACTCGAGAGAGAGACGCTCTCTCTCTCTTCTCTCTGCGGGATATAGCGTTCACGTCGAGACCGTTCTAAATTCCATGGAGTTGCGGGTTACTTTTTTGTGGATTTTTATGGGGAGGCGGTGGGAGACGAATGGTGACACTTTATGCGCGGACGAGCCTTTTATCGGGCGAGTCTTTATCGAGGGAATTGAATTGTAAAGTGCCGGGAGTTTATCTAAGGCTTCGCCATTGCAGAGCTTTCGCGATTTTTAATGCGGCCGGATAATCGGAACTTTGGCGCTTAATGCTAGTTTTTGCACTTAAGTGCGAAAATCATCCAAATTAACTTTTCTCGTACTTAATCTGTACGATCTGTTTAGAAAATGAGCATATATCGGTATACTACTTCGCATATTTTGAGATACCTATTATGTGATGCGTAAGAATGAATAAATTTCAGAAATAGAGGCCAATGAAAGGCCGTGCAAGTCGCCTTTACATTGACATTTTAAAATCCGCCGAGGGTAAATTTATTCTTTGGTATAGTAGAATTTATTCATTGCCCATCTGATGCCTATAAACATACGCCTATATAACCCCAAGACTAGCCTAGTGCGCCGGGGCAAGGAAAATATTCTTGCCTTGTGCGCCAATGGTATATCGTAATATATACATATATACTCGACTCATGATTCTGTATTTTTGATAATATGCTTTATTATGGGAACAAATTTGGATTCATCAACGTTATATCTTTATCTAGATAATACAAAATAAAAGTAAAATGTTAAAATAGCTTATTATTACATGTGTTTGCAAAGATACTTTTCTTTTGTCACTTAAGTATATATATCAAGAACATATATTATATTAGCAACAACTTGAAGAATTTTCTATTGTATAGCTGGGAACCGGGCGTATCAGGGAAGTAAATAAAATGTTTGCTATTAGCACGGAGCTAAAACAAGGCATTGAAAACATAAGAAGGCGAGATTGCGACGTTGGGGATGGAGGGGGGATTCACCGTTACTCCTCTATACACCGACATAAAGAGCTAGGATAAAGGAAGGAAGGACTCGTCGCATGTCGGGAGCGATAAATTTCATCTCAAGGGCTCAGGGCGCGCGCAACCTTTTGCCGACGGGAAAGAGAAAGAGGGAGAGAGAGAGTGAAAGAGAAAGGGAGAGAGAGAGAGAGAAAAGTGGAAAGTTCGGGAGGCAGTATAGAGGCGCAAGCATGAGCTTGAAGCTTTATCCGTAATCGGGGCTTGTCTGATCGGGTGATGAGTGGCTGACGTTCTAGAGGCCAATAAAAACTCGAGTGGACGATTTCCACACGCCGCCTCTCTCTCACTTACTTTCTTTTTTACCAAATCTCCGACTGTACACACACACATACATTGCCGCTTGTCTTTGCTTATATCGTCCCTTTATTAGTGCTGTTTTTTATGTAAGCTTCTCTCTCTCTCTCTCCCTTTCTTCGTTTTTTCTCCGATTTTTTTATTGCGCTATTTCGATTTGATAGAGACACTTGGCTGCATGATCGATCGGCTGGCCAACTTATGAACTTTTTTGATGCGTCGAAAATCCCTGGTAGAAAATTAACGAATTCATTCGAGCCATTAGCTGGTTTCAACTAGTCAGTACTGCGAAAGTCAAATCACAAAAAACTCAGTTATGACTATAGGCAAGGTTAAATGTTTAGAAATACACATTATATATGGCTGGCATGACCGCGCTTTTATTTAAACATTTATCAGTATCACATTTTTTTCTCAATAAATCGTTATAGGTATCAGAATTAGGGTAAATTTTTTTAAAAAGGGAGAAAATCTACTGTTATCTACCAAAATACGTCGTTTAATCGAGAGTTAGTGACGTCATCAGCGTGGCGTATATGATCGGCTCGTGGTTTAAGATAGCTAAGCAGACTGCTGATCATAACCTTATTTTTAAACGACTAGCGACAACATTAAGGAAGCTGTCGTGCTGTAAGTTAAGTACGTCAAAAGTGTATATTTGTGAATGCTAACAAAAGATTATGGTATTGAGGGAGCCAGTCCATGCTTGCTCTGTTATACTGGAAGTCCCAGGAAAGGTGGGAGCGCTTGAGAAAACTACAGTACCTATAAACTGGGTGAATCGGCAAAGTAGGAATACACAAAACTATGTCAGTGCCCGTAAGTAGAGAAATTCGAGACGCAATGCCCCCGTAATATATGTACGGAACATAGAAAAAGTATAATAAAGTCATTAAATCGTTTATTCAGGGGAAAACAATTATTTTTGAAGCGTACAATTTTTAGATAAATCTTTAGCAATTAAATAAAAACAACGTTCCATATAATAAATAACAGAACAAGTAGTATATATACTATAAAGTAAGGTTAGGACTGCAATTATGCACTTCGAGTCCGAAACTGAAAACTCTACTTTAAATCAGCATACTATTTAAAAAAAACTATAAATTAATTAAAGTAAAACCGGCAATGCTAATTATTTTTCAAATTGGGATAGCATGAGTAGAAAGTAAGTTTCGTTGAATCATATTTGGTGAATTTATTATTAAAACCTTTCGCGGTACCGATGGAACGCTCAACTTCCTCGATTAACTATTAATCGACAAGTTAATATATTCAATAAAATATAGTATCTTTGTAATCTATAAGTAACTATTAAAATATTTAATTTCCTGACTTAAAATCGATTAAAAAATAATAAATAAGCAAGAAAATGATGCTTAAAACAGCCGAGTTCTTAGTAGTTTCCGCTTCAAAACTGCGGCGAAATAGAAAGGGTTGATCAAGTTTCAATACATTAAGTACTTTGAATAATGACAGTTATATTACGATTCTATACTAATAGAGTTTATGTTAGGATTATATTAATGAATAATAGATTTTTTATATTAATAATATATTTTATTGTGTGCTCTATCCTTCTATCTATGACAGTGCCTTACAACTTCGTATCACGCTATTTCTTGTCTCCAGTACAAGATCTGGATGTCTTCTGAAGGCGATTGCCCTCACCTGCGATTCCTTATCTCTTCTAAATCAGCTATACTTTGTCGTATAGCATCTACCAATTTCTGATCAGTTTGTTCACTTACCGATCTTTGAATAGCTTGAGATTCTAATTTAGGTTCAGCTCTTTCTTTTTGCTGAGCTAGCTGGTCCTCCTCATGAGAGCAATTAGATGCCACTGGTGAAAAAATAAAATATGAAAATTTAGGAATAATGCATTGTTTCGCCCTAATTATGCAGTTTGTAATATTGTTATATAGGACATAACTCTCTAGTAAAAACGTTCGCCATCGATTCGGCAACCGATGACCAATTTTTTTACTAATCTCTAATATCTAAGGTGGCCAGTGTTTTCAACTACCATTCACCCCATACACAGTCTACCATGAATTGAACCCCCTTATTTTGAAATGCTTTTCGAACTTTCGATGGTCAACGAATGGTGAAACTTTTAAAGTCACAAACATTATAAATACTAGTTATCCAAGCTACATATAAAGTATTAGAATATATTATGTAATCAAAATAAAGGTCGATGTATATGCAAAATTACATACTTTACTTCCTAAATTGATATGTCAAATATGTAAACTTAATTTATATTTGAATTTAGGTGTAATAAATTGATCATTTAGTTTACTGGTATAAGATTTAATTTACTTAACGAAATAAAAAAGTAACTATAAAATATGCGTTATTATTTTCATCATTTAAAGTAAATTTCTAATTTGAAAATACAATAAATTTTTAGAATCACTAAACGAGCAACCGTCGGCGAGTCTTTGTTGAACTGTTGACGAGCAGACCATCTCGGTTGATCTATTTTTTACCAGGATAAAATTAAAAATGAATACTCTACTCTCGTACTAACCTATTACGTCAAGCTGAATTTCTTGGGTCGGCGGCGTATTTTTTTTCAATATTTTTTGTAATATTTTTGATTCATTTTTAATCCATCCACGTAGAGTGGATCCCGGAATTTCACATAAACTGTAAAGCTTGCTTCTGCTTACTAGTCCCTCTTTAATTATTTTTGCAGCTTGTAATTTTTCTTCTTTAGATCGCTTGAACTGAATTCTTTTGGTCGTCATAACGCATTTTTGCGTATTCTCTGTCGATTTTGCGTAGTTCTGCATTGTTAAAAACTTTGGTACTTTCAACACTAGAATTTTGGTATCTTAGCTGGGTCCCTGAGGATATCGATGTTTGTACTGTTGGTGTGACTTGTATCGTCAAAGTGATGAGTATTCGTCGTTTCGCTAGACTACACATCCTTTCCCCTAACACACGCTGTATTGCTAACTATGATGGGAAAACCCCTAATTACCAAAGACTATCGTATCACACTGAGAGAATTTTTGTGAATCTTTTTACAAATTCGGTTAGAAGAAAGTGTCACTAATCTAGTCCAAGGGGGATAGACTTTAAATCTATTATGAAATGCCATACTAGTATGGTAAATAGAAAACTCGGAGAAATTGCCATACTGTATTACAGTTAACACTATATTTTGAGTGGCCGTTTCTTAAATTTAGTTATTAAAACATTATCATACTCTATACAAAGTTGCAGCGTCCCTTATATGTATATTAACCGGAGACAAATCGTGCACTGGCGAGTTTGGAACGCGACCGTTTATAATATAAAATATGAAGAGTAAAATTTTTGTTTTGAAACAAAAATTGGCGGGTAAGTACTACTGATCTGATAATGACCCGAGTAGAAATCAAAACAGTCTACCATGAATTGAAATCAGGCCCTGATCGCGACTCATGAACAGGCCCTGATCACTTACATCACGCTTATCCTGTCAGGTCCTGATCAGTTATATAATAATGCGTTATTTATGATAATTTTTTAATTTACAACAAATTTCGTTACATAGCAGAAATTTTAGTCCAGAGAAATTGGACGAGTTTTTTCTCTCTCTCCTTTTCTGCAATGTCATACCATATATTAGAGTTTCAAATCTTTTCCTCAAAAAGTGCTCCAGTATAGTTTGGTTGGGGAAATTAATCTAATATAGATCAAATATAATTAATAAGTAAAAATCATGAGTGAACGAGAAAATGAAAAAAGGTATGCTCTAAATTAAGAGCACGAAAATATTTCTCACTTAAATCAATACAATTCTCTTCCAGTGATGAAAGTGATGATGACATTAAACTAACACTGTTTAAGATTGTTTCAAGAGTGGGAAAACTTGTCATTTTGATGACATATCTGTTGTTAGTTCTGGAAATGAATTAATAGGATAAAAAAGAAATTTGACCTTGAAATGATTTTTTTTAATATCCAAGATGTATCCATAATTTTTTTTGAGTATTTTTCCCGTGTATTGTGTAAAAAATTACAACGAAAACACTAAAATCATAGCCTTAAGTTTTTTTCTTTAACCTTTCCCTTGCGGACGGGTCGGGTACCTTTAGGGACCACCTGTTCGGTCGAAGACTTGTCCTGAGTTATACATTTAATATATATATATTTATATAGAGGTATATAAAAATACGCGATTTAGAGGTCAATTTTTACTGAAAATTTCCCGTGCTTTAAAGGTTAAATAATAATAAATAAATAACAAATGTGATGGTTAAAATATCCAAGTCCTTATCTAGTTTGCGCTCCAAAACTGTGAAGAAATAGCCGGGATTATTCTTCTAAAAACTTTAATTGAATCGATACTGACTGCGGGCTAGTAATCAACTCAGCTTGTTTATATCAGGGTTTTAATCAAATTTATTAGAATTTCATTAAATTTTAACAAAAAGTATAGTAATTTTTTATATTACTTATGTTAAGTCTGTCTACGCTTTCCTTCTATTAAATTATAGTTTAGTTTAGATTAAATTGGCGGAGCAGAAATAATGTTTACATATAAGTTGAGTTGTTGACATATCTTAAAATTTAATTTAATATATGACCATATTTTATTTCTGCAGGTATGAATTTTCGGAAATTTAACATTAGGCTGTGACAGATTACTTAGATTGCTTGGACAACTTCCCTGACAGATCCTTCCTCGCTCCACTTTCCATTCGAAACTGCTTTTCTTTCCACTCTGCTCCCCTATCGCTTCCCTATTATTCTTTCGCGTTCTCGCGCGTTCTCTTATCTTCCTTCTCTAGTAACGCTTTTCTCTCGGTTCTCCTATCGTCTATCCGACGATTCGTCCCCCTTTGCCCGCGAGCTTTCTACTCTCTTCTTTCGTTGCTTGAGCGTGTGTTCGACTATATGTGTACCGACTACTTACACCTTTTTCTGGGATCTCCTTTATGTTATACAAACTATCTTTCGTCTATTATTTCTGCACTACTTTCTCGGACTTGTAGCTGCTTATATGAGTTTGTAACGCGTTCAATTTTTTCTATACGGTGCCAGTTTGATAGTTTAGAGGCTGATGTTAGATTTATCTAAATGAATAGTGGATAAATTTGGTGATTTTCTATACTTAGAACGGAGTTACCTACAGTGTGTTTCAAGATATTTTGATGGAAATCGTGAAGAGAGATTAACATGTTGAGGAAGTCCTCTGTAGAATGTAATGAATTTTTGAATTATGAAGCATAAATATTTCAAGATGTTACGAAGGTACGAAACTTTTTTTTTCCTGAATTATACTTATTGCAGATTCTTTGATTTTTGGTATTTTAAAAAATGAACAAATACGACTTAATTTTTTCACATAAACTACCAAAATATAAAATAGAAAACCATTATAACAAAAGAAAATGATTTAGTACAGAATCTTATAAGTCGAAAACAAATTTCAAATAAAAAATTCAATAAATTCAAATAAAAAATGCTCATCTCGTTACTCTTCCCATTCCATTTTCATTTCTCATTTATACATCTCGTTTTTCCTGCACGATATTCTCCATTTTATTTTTATAGCATTAGTAATGCTTGTTTCCTTCTCCCTCAACATCTCTCTATCTGTATTTCTTTTTTTTCCATCTGCTTATTTTGATTACCTCACACTTTTGTCTGCAACCCATCATCCAGCCTCACCCTAGATGCTAACTTTTCATCTCTCGTATTATTTTAGCCATTGCGCGTGCCAAAAGGTTAGAGTTCGCCTATTATATTTGTCTTCGTATCTTGCTTGGTCATCTTTTACCTATATTCTTAACTTTAGAAGACTGCTCTTTTATAACAGTACGGGGGTGAAGCAAAAACACCGAAGCTCGTTCGTAAATAGAATTATATATAGATGGTAAAACTATCGTTCCTTTTTATTTTCAAACAAGTAAAGACGAAGCTATTGATCTTCATAGAAAGCAAAGAAAAATCTTAAACGAACTTTAAAGACTTAATATTTTATTCAATTAAGGTGCGACGTTTCGAGGGCGTCATATATGCCCTCCTCTTCAGGCTAGAAAACATTACAATTATAATATATAAGATAAAAAAAATTTTAAAATTATTTGTATGAATAACATACCGTAAGACTTGCGACTAAAATTCAGATTATGCACAGGAAATTCGTCTGTGCTGTCAATACTGCGAAGTTTTTAACTAATCAAAACGTGTCTATAAAAAGCAATAATCCGAAGTTAAAAATAAGAGAAATAATGAAAAAATGCACTCACTCTCTCTATGGACCTCCGGTAGTTTCACTTATTTTTTCACAAGATCGTCAATAATTAAAAACGAGTCAAACATTTATACATGTAACTTATAATATCGAGATGGTGTCGCCAAAGACGTCTAGAATAAACTATCTAATGTCCATTGATTAAATTTAGAATTTGAAAACAAGAGAGTCTATCTAACCGATGAAATTATAAGAGGAGGAAAGAGTTTTTGTACTAGCTCTTAGTTTGGCGAAATCTTCCTGGAGGCACTTGAAACCAATTGTTTAAATTCAATAATAAATGATATCTGTTTATATAGACGATATGTTGACAATTGTTTCTTGATAATTAACAATGACAAGTTGATTCTGATGTCCGTTGATTAAATTAAGAATATGGAAAACAAGAGAGTCTATCGAAACCATGAAGATTATCAGAGGGGGAAATCAAACTAAAGTGGAGAAAATATGGGAAACGTAACTGTCAACGACTGTTAAATTAAAACAGTTAAAATCTCACGAGAGACTGCAAACGAAGTATGCTGATAATTTATATATTGAGACTTACAAATGACATAGAGGAAAGTTAGCGTATTTTTTAATTAAATTTAAGGTATTTTTATAAATAATTTAAAAAGAGTTAGTATCTTCTATTCTATTTAGAGTATTGTTATAATAAAAAATATTCATGATCTCGGAAAACTTTCTTTTTGATTTGCTGCGTTCCTTGTCAATCATCTTGATATTGTCCAAATCAATTTTATGTTCTGTTTGATACACATGTAAAGCAAGTGCTGATCTATCAGAGATATTTTTTACATAGCGCTTATGTTCATCTCTGCGCTTTCTTAACTTTCGTTTGCTTATACCAATATAGATGCAGTCACTTTCGCTACAATTTATTTTATATACTATATTGCTTGTTTCCAACGGTTCTAAAATGTCTTTGCCAAGTCTAATTATATTATTAAATTTGTTAAACGTTTTATTAAAGCTTATACCAATACCAAATTGACGTAAAAATAAATTAATGGATTGAGTCAAGATTTTGATATATGGCAAAACAATGCTGTTTTTGAAAGGAATTGATTTATTATTACTAATATATGCGTATCTTTGTTTGCAATACAAGACAATCTTTTGTTTATATATTTATTAATAAAATTTAGTGGGTAGCTATTAGCCTATAAAAATTTCTTAACAATATCGATGTTATCTTTTCTAAAGCGAGCGTCAGATAGTTCGTAGTATTTGTCGGTTAAATTATATTTATATGATCGCTATTTTTTGTACAACCGGATGATTTGAAAAAAAATTTATATATATATATCTTCTGGACGCGGTAGGTGTCCTGTACCAATTTGTAATCGTATATAGAATCTCCGAGCGTTTCGAATCGCGATGCTGCTTGGATGTGACTTGGGGGAAAAAATGATTGCGCGAAGAAGCAGAAGAACTTGTCATTCTTTAATGGCTACGATTTCACGTTTTGAAGAAAAATGATTTTTCTCCTGCGTGTGGTTATGAAGTAATTCAAGTTCGTGGAGAAATAAAATTTCTTGCCTGTAAGACATTTTTCTCCGC
Organism: Megastigmus dorsalis; assembly: GCA_900490025.1. Taxonomy (NCBI): domain Eukaryota; kingdom Metazoa; phylum Arthropoda; class Insecta; order Hymenoptera; family Megastigmidae; genus Megastigmus; species Megastigmus dorsalis. Next base: position 11,640 of record UELU01042603.1, read on the forward strand.
TTGAACTCAAGCTCTCGAATGATTTTCGCAGTCAATATGGGGAATGCCGAGATGAGAGAAAGTTTTTATAATAATGGGTTCCAGCGCTTTTAAGGGTTTCAAGCATAAGAAAAAAATTAATTCAGATTTCATGATCTACCTGTTCATGTTTGAACCTATCCCTCTTTATTTCCAAATATCTTATAGGCAAAATACATTTTTCTCTATCAAAATTTATATATTGTTTACGTTTATGTTCTATTTTATATTTTTAATAATTTTATATTTTTAAATGTAACATTGTTTAAACTTTTATCAATACATTTGATGGTGGTAAGACGATCCAATCGAACATATAAAAACCATTTTCAATTAAATGGCCGATGTTACGGACGTTTATATTTTATACGTCCCTCTTCAGGGCTATGGACACAAGTGTACAGATAGTTTTTAGTACAAATATACAACAAACGGGAGGATATATACAGAATTATTTTTATAAACTCACAGTAAAAGTATTATTTTTTTAGCTTCACATACATGAGCACCATGTCTTTATTATTTTAACCATCCAAGCTGTCTTTAATATTTAAAAAAAATCTTTAATCAAAATCAAATTATATTAAAAATATAAAATTAACATTCATGAGTAAAACTCACGTCGGTATATGCCTTCTAATCTCTCACTGTGCTAGTGAGCAAGGTTTCTCACTGTAATACTCTAAAATCTAATTTCAAGTTCAAAATTCAAAATTCAATGTGCGAACAGAAAAGTGGGGGTATAAAACTAAAGCGGTGAAGAGTGGCAAAAGCCGCCGGCTATTGTACTGATCAACGGTGTAGGTGAGAACCACAGAGCGAAGAAGTGTGTGTGTGTGTGCACAGAGATGTAGTTGTACGTTAAATTTTTGCGCTAAGTCGTCATCCCTAATCACTATCAGTCACCTTGTACATCAGTGAATGTTACCAGACCCAGACAGAAAATTCAACAAATTGAACATTAAATTTTCTTTTATATATTAAAAAAATCCTTCTAATTAAAACATATAATGCTATAGACAATTAATTTCTACGGTACGTCAAATCAATCCAAAAATCAATCCAAAAAGTCAAATCAATCTAAAAACATTAAAAAAAAATCTTTTAGACTTGATAATACATTAGAAGAACTGAAGGGAAAAAATATGAATGAGGATAGTGATACTCTTGTTATATTTACAGAAAATATTGATCCTGTTTCCAGTAAAGTTCGTGTGTGTGTATCTAAGAATATTAATACTTTTGAAAGATTTTCTTCTATATGTAACACACTCGTATGACTAAGGAGTTAATTGTTTAAAAAGTAACGCTTTTTTATTTTAGACTGTATAAAAATCGCTATGAAACGGTTTTCTACGCATAGTTAGCAATACAACGTGAGCGTGGTTGGTATTAAAGCTGGTGAACGGCTATATAGTCATCAGTTCGATAGTGCAAATTAGACAAGCAGTGCGAATATCTCTACCCTTGGGATTGCAGTTAGCTAGAAATGTCTGGAGTCAAAAGTCTTAACAAGAACTTGACAGAATTCAAGGGTGACGTCACTATTTTCTTCGAGAGAACATTAAAAAATTCCAGATATGACCAAAAAGGATGCAGATCATGAGAACAGATGAGAAGAAAATGAAAGCAGTCATTAAATTAATGATACCAACTCCTGATCATTATCCTTTATTTATAGAGATAAACAAACCAATAAACACTAACAATAAATCAATTACTTTTACATATAATTACAATAAATTATATAAACTAGCTAGTACAATAGATTGGAATAAGTATAAGACACTGCATGATCCTAATGATGCAATGGATTCAATAATATTTAATATACAAAATTGTTTGGATAAAGCTAAGTATAAAATGTTTTCTAAGAAGTCTAATAGAACACCAAGAAATGAATGGATAACTAGTGCAATTATAAATTCTTGTGAGAAAAAAGAAAAACTTTATATAAAAATGAAAGAAGATACGAACAATGACTTATTAAGAATGGAATATAAAAAATATGTTAAAGTATTGGATAAAGTCATTAAAGATGCTAAAATAAAATATGAAAAAAATCTTATTAAGAAAAACTGTAATAATAC
>UELU01042769.1:448-13816 GCA_900490025.1 Megastigmus dorsalis
TCAAATTAAGCAAATTTAACAAATCTGAGACGACCATCGGAAAGCTGAGGAAAAAATACATCGAAATCACTTCGTTATGATAATTTCTAGGTGCATTTTAGCCCTTTAAACATGAACTGAAAACAGCACGATTAAGCGCTCCCGCGATGCGCTTGGAGAGTTGACGCGAAACGCCTCATATATATGCGCTCAGAGACATCTGAACATCGGAGTCCGGAAATTTATTTTTTAGCAAACTTATTCAAAAAATTTTATTCATATTATCTTACGTTGATGGAGAATTGATATTTGCACAGTTAAGATAATATGAATAAAATTTTTTGAATAAGTTTACTAAAAAATAAATTCAGTTTAAAAATATTAAAAAGCGCAATTCTTTTACCCTTGCTACCCCTTAAGTTCGAATACGCAATCCCTTTATAAAACATTTTTAAATAAATAAATAAAGATAATCTGTAACGGGGCTGTTATTCTCACGGTGAGAACGTACTTGCGTTCTCACTCCTACCTACATACACGTTGCAGCGTCAAAATCGAACGATGATTTAACACTGTGCAGACTCCCACAGCTCTCGTTTACAAACATAAGACACTCTTGAAGAGTCTCGTTTTCCGTTGTTCAGAAATATTGTTTGCGAGCACCGTGCAATACTCACAAGTCCTGCTGCTCAAATTCAATGCGCAGTAGAAATGCTTTTCTACTGTGCCCGCGGAGGCGGCGGTAATCGAGGGAAATGAAGGGGAAGAATTTGGTTTGTCTCGCTTAAATGATAACGACAGGATCTATTAAAATGTCGTATATTCTCTATGAAAAATACTCAAACATTACAAACAACTACAATAGTGATCGCGAACCGAGAAGGTTGGTAAAACGCGGGAAATGACCGCAAATCACACACACTCACATTCGTACACGGCTCGCCGCTTGCAAGCCGTTACACGCAGTACTTCGAGTACTTACTCTTTGGTATACCTGTCTCTCTCTCTCAATCCCTGTTCCTGAGTGAAGATTGCACTGGCTGCAGTCCAGTGCAATACCGAAAAAGCCTATAATGGTGGTACACATTCCCTATCGCGCCGTCTGTCTCTACCTAATTCACTCTCTCTCTCTCTCTTTCTCGCGATACGGGCCACACTCGCTATCTCGCTCACGTTGACCTTAGCCTACGCGCCGTTGGATAGAGGTGTCATCGAATTACCGAGCAAATATGAAATTTGCTCGCGAATTCGTCACAAATCTTTTAAAATGTTAAGTATTTAAAATACTAATCTTCCACTTAATCACTGTCATAATTTTCATGAAGATAAGTACGCTAATTCTTTCTAACAATATAATTATAAAGAAATAGGTGTTTCCTTTTATAATAAAATAATACTTAACAATAAATATTTTAAATTTTAGATGTTTGTGTATTCTTTGTTCATAATTTCTTTTGAGCATAGAAAAAAGTTGCAATAAATTAAAAAATAGCCTTGAAAAACTGATTATCTGAAATGAAGTTATTTTGATTCCAAGCATTTGAATCTATTAGTACAGTAACGTCTGTACTACAGAGATTCCAGGCTTGGAACTCTGAGGGCTTCAAGGTTGGAATGTAGGAAGTACAACCTACTTTGTACTGCAGCACTACCAATGTCGACTTGTAAAAACCATATATGTGGTACTGAACTAATACAGGAGTAATTTGGCACGATATCCGGTCTATGACTGACGGTTTAGCTATAAATAGAGCTCTTATATAGCTGCGAGCATCAGTCGTTCGCTGAACTTTGAACAGTGATGATCGTATACAAACATGGAAGAGGACGCGGTTTGATCAACAAAATCATTAATAAGCTTCCGATCGAACTTCATATACCTGGATATCAGTACTGTAGACCAGGGACCTAATTGGTCAAACGCTTAGCTCGAGGAGATCCTGGAATCAATCCTATTGACGCAGCCTGCAAGGATAACGACATAGCTTATTCAAAAAATCGTGAAAACATAGAGGTGCGGAACGCCGCTGACAGAGATCTTGCCGATAAAGCTTAGCAACGCGTTTCAGCCGAGGACGCTGGTATCGGGGAGAAAGCAGCTGCTTTTGCTGTCACTAACGCTATGAAACTTAAATCGCGATTTGGAATGGGTATGAGAAAGAAAATGACTACTCTGGATAAAGTGATTAAAGCTGCTTCTTTCAAATCGGCGCCGAGAAAATGCGCCCAAATAGTTATTCGCTCGGCGTTCAAGAAAGCTCGCAGTGCAGTCAAACAGGCTGGTTATAAAAAAAAAACATTAGTATTCCACGCATTCTACAAGTTTCATCCAAAGTTGGTGGAGCTTTGCCTTTTCTCATACCCCTTTTTACGGCTTTAAGCGCAGTCGGTGCTCTGGCTGGTGGGGGCACTGGTATTGCAAAAGCTGTCAACGACGCTAAAGCAGCCAAACAGCGCTTGGAAGAGAGTGAAAGGCATAATAAAACTATGGAAGCGATTGCCTTTGGTAAAGATCTATATTTCAAATCACATAAGAAGGGATTTGGCCTCTACCACAAGCGGGGAAAAGGTTTAAAAAAACCGATGCTGACGTGAATAAATATGCTAAAATTCTAAAAATTAAAAATTTCAGAGGTGTATTTATGCGAAATGAATTACCAACTTCTGGTCCACTCTATAGTGAATCGGGAATTGTGAATTTAAACGATACCAGTGGTCCTGAAACGCATTGGGTCGCGTATCGTAAGCGCGGTAAAAATGTTGTTTACTTCGATAGTTTTGGCGTTGTTAGACCCCCTTTGGATTTGACATCGTATCTTAAAGTTAATAAGGTTAAATATAATTGCGATAAGAATATTAATTTTTCTTTAAAACCCAATAACAATACACTTCGCAGTGTAATCAAGTGCAGTCATCAAATTGATTTTACTCCTAAAGATTCTATTGGTCGAATACTGGGATTTACTCCGCGCACTCTGAAACCAAATATCTCACACAACTCTGATCTTCCAGTTGCAATTTTAAAAGTTAACGAATTGAGAGTAGAGTGTAATATCACTTCTGGATCCTATATAAATGGACGCAGAGTGCATACGATTCACGAATTTTTTCCAGCAGTACCACCAGGATACAAAATTTAGAGGTTGCCTCGCACCTCATTTATCTACCAATCGCCGTAAAGTGTATCGATCACATACAAATACGTCTAGTCGATCAAGACGTTAATTTTATTAATTTTCGCGGAGAAACGATCACAATCAGGTTACACATTACGTCGGTATAATGGGAATCGTTTATAACACAGGTAAAGGGTATATAAACAGATCTACATGGCATCAGAGCATAAGTCGTCATCGATGAGTCAAAGCGTTAACACTGCGATCAGTGAGATCGAAAGAAATTATAATCCGTCTTAATACGCAATTGTGTTCCGAAATTCTACCATTAGATCGAATTAAATCTTACATTTCGATTTAAAACGATTATTTTTGATTCCTAAATGGATTATATTGGATTAAAAACGATTAATGTTAAGCATTAGAAAAATATTAAAAGCTATTAAATCACATTGTTTTTTATACGTTTTAATATAGTTTAAATAAAATTGTATTAAATAATCTTGAATCGGTTTTAATCGATTTAAAAAATTTTATAGTATTTAATCGACTTAATTATATGGTTTTAATCGGTTTTGATCAGTTTCAATCCATTTAAATACTTTTAATCGGTTTTATTGGATTTTAAAATTATATATTTATTATTAATTTTATATTATTAATTTTATTTTAATTTTCGCACGCTTCACAATTTTTCGCAACTAAATTAAACACTTAAAAAAATCTCTTCTTACACTGGGATTCGAACCGGCGATCTTTGGGATACGACGCATACACTTGAACTACTAGGCTACGGAACGCTGTATTTTGCTCATAAAGACAAATATAAGTTTTGAATCACATGGACGCGGTACAACCTTACGCGGAATCTATTCGAGTTCAGCGCGAAAAATAGATTATTTCTTAAACATTATTTTAAACACATTACAATTGTATATGTGGTATTATTTTTTTGAGAAAAAAGAAAGCATTCTTTTTGAATACTTCTTTTAAATATAAATTACGAAAAAGAATGTTTTTTTAATACTTCGTTATTACTATAGAAGCAATTTAAATGCAGTAAAAATAAAATTATTTTCGTAGAAATTATTCTGAAAATGAATATTTTTCTAAAAATATTTAAATTTTCTGAGAGTTGTTTTCTAAGGAAATATAGTATTATGTTTAGTACTTTTTTGTTGAGTTTTTCTTTAACATATAAATTACAAAAAAGAATGCTTTATAAATAATTTTTGAATACTATTAAAGTAATTCTTATAATGTGATAAAAATAAAATTGTTTTTCTAAAATAGAATCCTTTTTAAACGCTAATACAATTATATAAGTAATATTATTCTGAGGACATCTAAGATTACTTATAGAATTCTTTTTTTCTGAAAAGTTTGTTTATTCGGAAGACTTTGTATAATTTTCTACCAATTTTAATAGAGTTTAATGAACTTCAATTATGATTTTCAATTTTATTTTAAATTTTACATACATTGAAAAGTTTTTCGAAAAAATTTCTAATTTTAAATTTTACATACATTGAAAATTTTTTCGAATGTATATAGAAACTTATAAAGAAAAAACATACGATTTGTAAAGAACAGTTTCTGAAAAAATGTTTTTTGGCGACCAGCACAGTCGATTCAAAATAACAAATTGAAAATTTCATATTGTGTTTGGCATTATATTTGAAATTTATATTGAAGAATCTTTCCCTGGAATTTCGCATATAAAAAAAATAATAAAAGAAAATGAACATGTCACTTTAACAACATCTATTAATAATGTACAGCAAAAAATAATGCTAGTAAAAGTTGAAAACACAAGCTACCTTTGTACACTGCCTAACTTAATTGTATAACGGCCGCGGATTTAATAAGCTAGTCGGCGAATGGTAGATCCCTGTGATACCGGCATGAGTAGTTGGTAGGATCTGTAGCTGAGTCGAGGCCAGTGCCATGCGCAACTGCCTCTGATTCAAATGGAAATGACATTCCTAGAGAAGGCTTTGCAACTCGTATGAGTAGAAGTCTAGCGGTGGAGCCATATGAAAGCACTACGTTCCCTCCGTAGTGTGGATATGTCTTAACTTGGCGCACCGCAGATACTCTTTAATCGGTCATTTGCAGCAGGGTTCAACAGTTCGCATTACGTATTTGTATATCTATCCCAGACGGCATTCATAATCCAAATGAATTCGTAAAGAATTTGCCAAAAGAATTATATTAGAATTCTTTTGTAGGAATTAAAAAATAACTCTTTATGAATTCATTGTATTCATTAAGAATTCTTTAAGTATTCTTTAAGTATTCTTTTTTTATTAAAAATTTGATCGTAAAATAAATTTATAGAATTCGTAAGGAACTCAGGTTTGTCCGATTATTTGATTTAATAGACTAATGAAACTATTCGTAAAGAGTTCTTTTTTTTTAGTGTATTTATATAAATTGTTAAATGAATACGTCTATGAGTTCGGAAAGTACACTCTATGAGTTCTTTAGGAACGCTTACGCAAATAAATTTAAGAATCATAATTACTCCTAACAGAAATTTGAAAAGAATTCATTAAGAGTTGAAACGTAATAACTGATCAGGGCCCGAACCCATGAACTGTGCCGTAGCCGCATTCGGCTACTTTTATCATCACTAAATGCAAGTAATGCACCCTCATTGCGAGAATTTTTTCAAATTATTAAATTAAATTTCAAAAAAGGCATAAAATCTGTTTTTTGCTTAATGTATCGTAAATATATTTCGTCCCCGCAATACAGGCATAGTAAACAAATTTCGCTCGCAAAGAGTAAAAAGAAATTTAACTGACTTACGCAAGGTTTCGTAGCGTAATGGTTAAGGTACATGCGTGGTACCCTGAAGAGCGTCGGTTCGAATCCCAGTGAGGGAAAATTTCTTTAAGCGTCTAATTTAATTGCAGTTAATTGTGAAGCGTGCGAACATAATAGAAAATGCGATTTTTCAGACTATTCGGTGTTTCAATAATGCGGTAAATTATAAATATTAAAAGAACTAAAAATTAAATCTCATTTTGTGCTCTTTGCGAATTCATTACGACTACTTTTTTTACTTAAAAATCTGAGCTTTTCATTGTTCTCAATTAACATGACATTTGGACTCTAAATGATTTCATTTAGAGTTCTTTAAGTATATGAAAGAATATTAAGGTGGACTTCATTACGAATTAATAAGCTCCTTGCCAACTCTTTATGACAAAAATAGCGGACATAGGAACTCTTATGAAATATTATAAGAATTCTTTTGGGACTCCTTAGGTTTACTTTAAAGAATTCATGCCCATAATCATGAGTTCAAAAAGAGCTTTTTACGAACTGATTTTGCCATCTGGGTATATATAGTGTCTGGAATTGAATAATCTTTTTTACACATATTTGTATATCTATATATAGAGGCTGAACCATCTTTTTGTATGTATTTGTATATCTATATCTATATTTAGAGACTGACCCCTCTCTTGTACGTATTTGTATATTTATATATGGAGTCAGCTTAAAATTTAGCGAAAGGAAATAGTCGCCCGAAAATTAACATTGGAGATAATTTAAGAAAACAATAATCTTTGGGGATGAAACTTTTTGAAATTAAAGTAGAAATTTAAAATATATTAATTGAGTCCCTCAAAACTTAATAAATCAAATGTAAAGCATAAATTAATAGAAATGGTCAAAATTTTGTTGAGGTTAAAAAGCAAATTCAAAGTATAATACGAAGGCTAGTATGACGCTGTACATATCACACTTGCCATCGGGGGCGCTACCGCGCCCCTTGATAAATACTTCTGATACTGATAAGTATTTGTGCACTCTACCAAACAGAGTAGAAGTTCACTAACGCATTGATACATTGCTCTACTTTGGTCGAAAATAATTAGTGAACTTGTAAATATGTATAATAAAAAGCAATAAATATTTGTAATAATGAAATATCAATGATTTATTGTTTTTAACACTTTTCTTCAAATTTCTTGTTGGTAAGGTATAATTAATTATTGTTGAGATCTCAAGTGAAATTTCACCTGAGATATCACCTGCCTTAATTTTCATGCCAAAATCTCATCTGGCAAAAAATTCTAGGTCCAAATATAAAATGTTCTAAGCCCGTAATGTTGAAATATATATATTATAAGTTTCGACCGGAAAAAATCTGGTTGTGAGTATTTTTCTACGAGTTTCGTGTGATTTTGAATCATTTTCTGGATTGAAACTTAGAAAAGGTTCAAATCTGGACTCAGAAAAAATATGCAAATTTGTATAGTTATTGAAAGTTATTTAGAGTTATTAAATGTTATTGCTATTTCGTTTATAAAAGTTAACTAAAAGTTATTTTTTGTAAAATTAAATTTTACATACATCAAAAAACTATTAAAGTAAATTAAAAATTAGAAAATTTTTCGAATATATATAGGAATTTATGTAGAAAAAACATACGAATTTGTAAAGAACAGTTTCTGAAAAAATGTTTTTTCGCGACCAGCACAGTCGATTCAAAATTGCAAGTAACGCGTAGAAAAATAGCAAGAGCTTTTTCTGGGTCGGAGTTTAGAAACATTCTCCCAGGGCATTTTATTTAGAGTTATTAAATGTTTTTGTTATTTCGTGTATTAAAGTTAACCGAAAGTAATTAAATTTTATACTAAAATAATATTAAAGTTAATTAAAAATTATTGAATATTTAAGTCATTAAAAACATTGATAACTTTCATTATTAAAATTAATTTTTATTAGATTAAAATTTATTAATTGTTCCCAACATATGATAGATAGTAATTTATTAAAATATTTAAAAGTTTTTCTATTCCGTGTATTAAAATTCATTGAAAGCTATGAAATTTGATATACAATGAAAAGAATATTAAAGTTAATTAAAAATGATTGAAAATTAATGTCATAAAAAATTATTGATCATTTTGCTTATTAAAATTAATTAATAAATTAAATTAAATTTTAATGTCCATATGTTACATTAAGATTTATTCCAATTACTATTTATTAAAAACTATTAAAATTTATTCACGTTGAATGTAACTTTAACCAATTAAAATTAATTCAGGTAAAAATGCTTAAATATGATTGGATTTTATTCAATTGAATTGTGAAAAATACATTTAAAAATAGTTAATTCTATTGGTTATTAAAATACTATTGAAATCGATTGAAGTCAATAACGATCTTATTAATTGAAAAAATTTGTTTTAATTGAATATAGGTTTATCATTAAAATTAATTAAAAATGATTGAAAATCAGACAATTCATTTGTATAAGTTTATTGAAGGTATTGAAATTAATTAAAGTTTATTCAATTTTAATAAATTTTAATAAATTTGAATTGTCAATTTTCGGCAGGGAGTATAATAAAATTGATTTTAATTGATTTTTATTTGTGATTGCAGAAATTTCTTTTTCTTTTGATTTAAATGTACATTGCTGCTTTACAATTAATATGCTTTTAATTTATTTTTATTCGTAAATTGCGGTTTGTTACGTTTCTTTTGATTTTATGTACTTGTTTGCAGTGTTATCAAATTGACTTTAATTGATATTTATTTATAATTTGCACAGATTTTTTTTTTTTTTTTTGAAAACGATTAAATTCTATGAATAAAAAATATTCTTAAAATGCAATTATCAATATACAGTTCTATATACAGAATGGGATTTAACTCAATTTATATATTTAAATATCTCCCTGTTGAAAAGTTCCGATAAAAACTGATAAAAATGTGCGAAGTCGGGTGCAAAAACCTCATAGGTTGTGAGGTTTCTGCACCCTTTTAATGTTGTTCTATCGGACCATTTCGACAGGGCTGTGATAAAAATGCGATTAATATTACATTTATATTGCATAATTATTGTAATCACTAAAAATAGATTGATACGTATTCTTAAAATGCAATAAGACGCAATAGAAAATATTATTTGAAATAATCAATAGAAATCAATTGATATCTTAAATATGTTTTTGTATTAAGAACAATTCAAAACAATTCAAGTAAATTGAAGATCTATAATGAAAAACTGCAGTAAAAAGGTTATATTTGATTTATTGAAATCAATAAAAATAGATTGATACGTATTTTTAGAATGCAATAAGATGCAGTACATGAGAACATATTATTTGGAATAGTTAATAAAATTCAATTAATAGTTTTAAATATTTTGTTCTATTAAATTGAAGATCCATAATGCAAAAGCACATTAGAAAAAGTTTATATTTAATTTTTTGGAAGCAATAAAAATAGATTAATACATATTCTTAAAATGCAATAAGATGCAATACAGAATATTATTAAAAATAGTCAATAAAAATCCATTTATACCTTTAAGTATTTTGTTATATTAAATACAATACATTTTATTTCAATATTCAAAACAATTTAAATAAATTGGAAATCTATAGTAAAAATGTAAATGTAATTAAAAACAATACATATGAATACTTAAAATTACCGTTGAATGCAATAGATAGAAAATTACAAAAATAATTATATTGAAAATTATTCAAATCAATTAAATTTAATAGTAATAATAACATTCATATCAATTGCTATTCAAGTCAATTAAAATCAATTAATTTTTAATTGAATGATTTCACAAAATCAATTAAGTATATTCAAATTAATAGGATGCAATTCAATTTCTTTTGAATTCTATTGATTAGAATTGATATCACTTTCAGCAGGGACATGAATATTTAAATCTATCATTTGTATGAACGCCATTATTATATATCTTTATACAAGGAAACTATAAATAGAAATAGCTTTCACCAATATATTCTATATGTAGTAATAAGGCGCGAATTCATCGTTAATATTGTTTTTGCTTATTTATTATTATTTACAGAATTATTTTTCATGTTCAAGTGTTTATATGCAGTTCATGTATATTAGAATCCGTACTGATCAAAATTATCTGGGTGTGTCATAAGTCATACGGGTAAGCTAACAGACTAATAATACGATGTGTGGTTCAAGTCCCGAACCCCATGTGGGACCCCATGTAGGACCCGCTGTGGGAAACCATCTCGGAATTTTCAGTTGGGTTGTATTGGTGGAAGCAAGTGATGCTACGAATTTTTTCCGTGCATGTTTAAAAAAAAAGAGAGGGTGATTTAATTACATCTCGTTTGAATTCCTTTTTTATATGCATTACGTAAAACAAGGTATAACTATAAAGAATATAAAAGCATTAAAAATGATTGAATTGTGTTCAATCTTTTCTGACCCTGAAACATTGATTTAATTTAAATACCATTTTTTCGTATTTTCGAAAAACGAACGCATTGAAGGCACGTTCATGAAAAAATAGTTGATGAAAAAGAATTCATTTGTCATTATACTAATACTCGGGATTAAAGAGGATTGATATTTTTTTCATTTAAATGAATAAAATATTATTCGATCTAAATTCTATTACGTAATAAAAGTGTATGATGATGATAGCAAAAAAGGGATAGTTATTTTTTTATCGTTTAAGAAGACGTCGGAGTACTTAAAGAGTGGTATTTTGCTTTTCAGTAAATAATACGCAATTTTCTGTAAAAAAAATTGTTGGCCTCGATTCTAATCATAATAAAGATCATTTATAAATTTTTGTTTTCAGTAAAAAGACATGCTTTGGGCGGCATGCTTTTAAAGTTTTAGAGCGCTTTTTATTATCTTTTTGCTGAACAAAAAATTTATAAACGATCTTTATTGCGATTAGAATTGGAGACAATTTTTTTTTGCAGAAAATGACGTGCTATTTCCTGAGAAGTAAAAACCTCTTTTTTAGATTTAGAAAATAATAGATTTCTTCATTTAATCCTATGTTGATTAGCCCCTCCCCCCCCCCCCCTTCATCTAGCCATTGCTATTACTGCGAATAATTATGCAAAGTTTCATGTGAATTAGTACTTAGTTTTAGATATAACTTTGGTAATGTTAGCACCGATAACTATTGGTAAGACAGAGTACTCCGATGCCCACTAAAAGTGAAAAAAATTTAATCTTATTTAATTACCAATTTTACATATTAAATGATTCCTAGTTTTTGAGTATCAAATTAGATTAAATTTGAATAAAATAAATAAAATTGTGCATTGAAATTAATTTGGATAGAAAGGGATTAAATATGTTAGAGTTGAGGATATTATTTTTCATTAGTGTTGATTGAACGAATTAAATTAGATTAAAAGAAATTTAATTCGTATTCATTTCAATAAATTTCAATCTATCATTTGTAGCAAGGAGTGGTAGATATTTTAAACCAAAGTTTTTCAATTTTTATTCTAGCCGAGGTTTTTCCAAGAAGAAACAATGACTGATTACCAAGATTAATAATTCAAACAACTATTCATCATGTTAAGCGTCTGAAGCATTTTGAAGTGTTGGCGGAAAATTTCGAGAAATGTGAAAAACGTAAGTAAATACAGAAATGTTTTTATTTAATCTAGTGGATGTGTTGCAGTATGTTGGGGAAAGAGAAAGAAAGTATGTTGAATGGAAGAATGTAACAAATGCCAATCATTTAATGTATTATTGAGCAATAACCTCCAGTACTGAGACAAAAGTGGAATTGCTTTTGTTATGTTTACAAAGTAGTGATTGGTATTTGCTACATTCTGCCTTTCAACATACTTTCTTTCTCCTTCCCCAACGTACTGCAACACATCCATTAGATTTATTAAAAACATTTCTGTGTTTACGTTTTTTCACATTTCTCGAAATTTTCTGCCAAAAATATTCAAACATTTATTTCGGTTAATGGATTTAGTTAAAGGATTACGTATCGATTACCGCAAAATGCGCCAGCAATCACTTAACATGACGAATTAACAATACAGGAAAGAGTCAACATAACCTAAACATTGATAAATTTTTCTGTTTTATTTACTGCTGTATATACTGTTACTTTACTAAATTTTCAATCGAACAATTTTTTTTTTTAAACTACTTACAAATCTTCAAAAAAGGGACATAAAAAGGCCTAATAAAAGCCTTAAAAGCTATTCTAGGGGCGCTATATTGCACCTAAAGGGCTGAAATTTGATAACATATTGTCTGGTAGGTACATGCTGCAATATAAAATAATTGACTGCAAAAAGGACGGACCATCTCACTGTGTATGTGCGAAAAGTACAGGAATGACCTATACTTACAAATAAGCAATCGAGAAAAGAAGGGACGGTTCCAACAAGAAATACAAAGAAGAAGAGCGATAGAGGGAGGGGGAGAGAGAATGAGAGAGAGGGAGAGAGAGAGCAGGTTAAATTAATAAAAATAAGTGATCACCATTGATTTTATGAAAATCATAGACTTTGTAGCTTCACATATTCTTTAACAAACTCTGCAGTATGATTGAAATAACGAAAATCTCTCATATTAATGCTTAAACACTGGAAGGAAATAAATTAATTCTTCAAGTTAATCTACTTAATATACTGAATTATGATTCTTACAAAATTAATTTGTCTGCAAATATACTTCATTTTACTATAAATATAACTTTACTGAAATAATTATTGAATAAAATTAATACTATTCAAGTAAATGTAGTTCTAAATTAAATTCAGTTTACAATTGTAAAAAATAGAGATTGTAGTTCTAAATTAAATTCAGTTTACGAGTGTAAAAAAAAGAGATTGTAGTTCTAAATTAAATTCAGTTTACGAGTATAAAAAATAGAGATTTCATTGAAAAAAAGAAAAATCAAGCATAATAGAAATATAAAAAGGATAATAGGTGTAAACGATAGATAAAATATTTATAAGAAACATAAAAATTTATTAACTAATATGATAATTAAAAACAATATAACATTACAGACATCAATAAAATATATTTAAAAATAATTTATAAACATAAATAGACACACTTCACATAATTTTCTAAAATGTAATCACCTTTCACTGTTTACCTAGAATGTTCTAAATGCTTTTTTTTTTATTTATTTGAGATAAAATAACTATGTACATCCAACTTTGATTTGTATCATTATAAATCAGTAATTTTTATTTCTTGTACATTAAACGATAATAAGAAACAACACTTGGGAAAACTCGACAACTTTTGACAAGAGCAAACTGCCCACATACTAGGAGAATCAACGACATAAGCGCCCTCTTGCCCCGCCCGACGCCGTCAACGTCAACGTCCAAGAGCCGATCGATCCAACAGCCTTCATGTCATTCGTTGCTGCTTTTACATTTGAAATTAAGCAGGCATTTCGAAATATAACGAACTTTAATATATTATACGTAATATATTATAT
>UELU01042815.1:471-11641 GCA_900490025.1 Megastigmus dorsalis
TAGTTTTTTTAGCAACTAATTCTTAATTAATGAAAGCGTTTTAATTTAATAAAGAAAAACGAAAAAGTTTGTGATGATTCATAATGTAATCAGTGGAACAAGCTTATGCAAAGGAACCAAAAGAATTGAAGCATTACTGCATAATACTGGGATAACACGTTGCTTTTTTAATTCACGCTTCTTTTACCAATGCGCATCTGCTTAGCAATTTCCACGCTCTTATTGTAAGTATATGACTTCGCGCTCGCAGCAAAAAACAGTTACATAGGCCTATAGCGCGCGGTGTACTCCGAAGCCATCGTCGCTTGAAAATTTACGGTTATGTATAGAGACACGAACCGTGTGCACGCTGAGGAAGAGTGAGAGGTAACTGTTGGAGAACCGGATAAACTAGTAGCGGGTCAACTCGGATACAAAACTCTAGTTCCCGATATTCATTCACTAGTTTTTAGATTCGATTTTTTTCTTACGAACTTTGTATTCCAACTATTATTCTAAAAGCAGTTCCTATATTGTCACGTTCGAAACTCAACTTTTCAGTATTTAAATTGTCGATATACATCTCACGGTATTCGGATGTAATAATATGCTCGATGAAACAGGAAGTGAGATTTGAAAATATCAAATTTCGTGAAAGTTCAACGTCACAAATTCCAATTTTATTTACAAAAGATGAAAGATGTTTCTTTTCGCTCACGGTTGGAAATGCTATACGTACGACAAATTCTAGAATAAGTTTTTTTACAGATGACTTCATTCAGGAATAATTTAGAAAAATAATTATAAACTCTCATTATTAAATTTATACTGATAGTGTCAGCAATTTATAATTCAAATAATAATATAAATCTAACATACAAAATTTCTTTCATACTCTATGCCAATGATATTTTCCGTCTGTATAAATAATCTTTAATCTATTGCAAAGTGATACTACTGACAAAAAAATTTTATAATTAGCAATATGAAAGTTTGAAGCCTTGAATTGAAAATTAACAAACGTACATGTAGTAAATTAATACCGAATGAAAAAAATTAAAGAGGTTCATCACTCGTAGCATCATTAGTAAATACGGTAAAAAAACATTTAATAGATTAAAGATGTTTTGCTGATTTATAATTGAGTGGCTGTGATGACGTTTACCTTGTTTTCTAGTTAAATGTAAGTATATGTACAGTATAAAGTATTATTTGTACACGAAAATAATTGTCTTAAGTAAGTAACCAAAGTATTAAATAACTTTAAACTCTTTAAATATAAATACCATAAATAGTAGTCTTTTCGAAAATTTTCTTCTTCTTCTGGAACAGCCGGCCATAGCCAATCGTAAACGCTATCCGCAGAAAGTAATTGACGTCGAACAGCACGTAAAATATAGCGATACACGCTAGCGAAAAGTAGCTTATCATTATCAAACGTTTTATACAGAAGCAGAAATACAAAACTGAATTATGTATACGCGCTGTACATATATATATGTATACAAGAAGGAACTGATAAGTCGTAATGGAGTCTACGCTCACATGCGCGGTCAGCCGAAGACTGGCTTCGCTCGACGCGGTGAAATTCCAGTCGAGCGGCAGAACATATTTTTCATCGTTCCGATGCATGCGTATGTATTCGTGCGCGCGTTAGTCGTCAGCTGACGGTTAAGGATATGCCATATGCTGAATACGGCAGCTATGCGGTGGGAACGATTGTGCAATGATTTGATGTGAGCTTCGAGGAAAGGACTACTATATCTAATGTTATTGTTCCTAAAGCAGTATTTTTAAATGCAGATCAGTGAGGAAACTTATTATTAATCTAGTCGTATTATGGTAGAATTACTGCATTTTTATGCAACTTTTATAATGTAATAAGTATTTTCAACTCTTTAGCAATGGTTTCGTTCATATAAATTTTAGGCCTCGTCCACAACAAGGAACGCAGCTACATATAGTCCGGGTCCTATAAGTCCGATATGGCGTCAATTTGAATCGCATTTATAGTTGTAACTTGACAATACATTACACTAGCGATGAGCACATTCATATTTCACCTACACGCATTTTATATGGCCATAAAAGGTATACGTTTAAACAATACTTCAATTTGATTTTTAATGATTTATCAAAATGGGACCAATGTTAACTGTAAAATAAATTCTTCTATTTATAAAAATGCGTGGGATTGTATTGAAGAGTGTATCCTTAAAAACAATTCCAAGTATTTTTATAAATAGAAGAATTTATTTTACAGTTAAGATTGGTCCCATTTTGATAAATCATTAAAAATCAAATTGAAGTATTGTTTAAACGTATACCTTTTATGGCCATATAAAATGCGTGTAGGTAAAATATGAATGTGCTCATCGCTAGTGTAATGTATTGTCAAGTTACAACTATAATCAAGGTAAAATATGTCTATTATACTAATATTTTAAAGGTATATGTCTATTATACTAATATTTTATAGGTAAATTTTATTATATTGAAGATTACAACTATTTTTACGTTTTGTTTTTCGCATTTTGAATAAATGGATATTATATTTTGCAGCTCTTTTACTCCAATTATACTAGCGAACGGAAAATTGATATTGTGGATAAGTAAGTATATTGGAAATATTTGCAATGGTAGATTTACTTTAAGTATATATTGAAAAAAATATCACACAGCAAATGAATAATTATTATAATAAATAAATTTATTTCAATAATAGTTCTAAAGAAAAATTTACTCAATTTAAATATTATTTTTATGAAACACAAAAATTTAAGTAATAATAATCTCGCTAGATATGAAATACCGAACGAATTCATGAGGACATTTTTATAGCGATAAAAGAAAATATTATGCTATATAATCTTTAGTTTACTAAATGAAAAATGTACTTTAAGCAATCATTATTTTTAGTATCTAATTATTTATTATGTACTAAACTAACTTTAGCTAATTTAATAAACAATACCCGCGAAAGCTGTATAGTGTGCAGAGAAAGATACTGAAGCGCGAAATATACGTAAACTTAAAGTTAATTATCTCAAAAATAATGATCATTAAATAATGCATTTAAATTATCATAAATATTTCTACTTTTTTAAAAATAAATCTACGTCATGTATGTTCAATCTGTGATGATTTCTGCAAAACAACGCTATGACAATATTGTATAATGGTTTGTGTGCTACATAAGAATTAGCCTTATGAACAAGGCTTCTGTACATTTTAAGCATTGTGTAAACAAAAAAAATTGTGCATACGAATGATAAAGGTGCAAAGGCCCATGGCGAACGAGGCGTTTTAAATATTTGCTGATTCATACATGCGCTTTTAAATGCTTCATATTTTATTTTGAGAATATGCGAAGTCGTGAATAAGCCATGAATAGATTGTGTTTATCCTTTTGGATAAAAATTAATTACAGAAGTTATAAGTTCATTAGACAAAAAAAAATATAATAATAATAATTAATATTGTCCATTCATATTATGATTAAATTTTTATTTCAATGGAAAATTTTAGACTTTATGAATTGAAACGAATCACGTTTCTTTTATCTGCTTCTTCAGAAGTGAAATCTTTCTATTTATATTATTATTTTCGTTAGTATTCGCTTATTAACCTGATTTTTTGACTGTTGTATTTACGTTAAATTTATAAATTATAAAGTGTATAGGCACATAAAATTATATTTTTTTTATATATGTAAGCTCTACATACAAATAGCAATAGGGAAAATAAGTTCAGTCATGTAATTAGTATGTAAGCATGTATTTATGAATACAATAACATATTACCTAAGCGATAAATTCGCATACAAAATTATTTTACGTAGTAAACGTAATTTATAATGTTTAATATTCACAGCAAAGGTAAATAACCCGAATAATTTTCACGTTGTATATTGCATTATAATGCAATATTTATAGTTATTCAACATAATATTCGGAATATCATCATCATGTTATAATGATTGAAATTAATGCTGAACATCACTAAATATTCTGTCATGATGATTAATTGTTCAATACTTGTCAATTATAAAACTATTCTTCAAAACCAAAATTTGTTCATATATCATACTGTATCTCAACTGATTTGATATAATGTGCATCATATAAAATTATAAAAATTAATATAAATATATTTCAAAATAAAAAAGTGATGTCCAACACATTAATTGCAGCTATATAAGATTATTTTGTTCTAGGAAAATTTTAGTTAAGTCTCCATTTAAGTACTTATGCGTAATTCATATTTTGCACCCTTTTTCTACACAACTTAGAGACGCGACTCTTAGTCTTTGGCTGAATATGGCTTTACCTCGATATTTTTCGAGTTCCAAGTTTCTCTGAATATTTATAAAGTTAAATAAAAATTTATTGATGCATTATGAACTAATATTTTCTAATGGAAATTTGAATTTTCGTACACTAATTTGCTTACTTGAACAAACTTGGCAATCAAAAATTTCAGTCAACTGGATTAGTAAGTGATAATCAACTTTTTCAAACATTTTTACAGCTTTCAAAAAAGTTAGAAAAAAGTTTTATTTAGTTTATTTTTTAAAATTGCACAAATTGTTTAAAATCAATTAAAAGAATTGAAAATTAGATAGTATGGGATATTATACTTATACCTCAATTTTCACTAAACAGCCAAATCAACATTTCAGCTCAATCAGTTTTAGTGAACTTCGAGGTACAAGAAGGTCAAGATTTAAATACTACGTATGTTATACATGCATACAATTAACATAAAAGTACATACATTGCGCTTTTTCACGTATAAAAATTACCCGTTCATTCATAACTCATAAATATATTAAATGATTTAAGTACAAAGAGATCTTAACAGTAAAATGCAAAAGCTCTCAAAATTAAGGGACGTGCTGCACAGTACTTATAAAAACTTTTTTATTCAGAATCAACAATTTATGAATTATAGAAGGTGTTTGTCTTTATGAAAATATTTCTTTATTATTTACGTATACCCTGACTCTTTCGAATGTCTGATTATTTTTATGTAATATTTAGAAGAATAGTAACAGTATATTGTTCTTTAATTGTTAATATTTTCTAAACAATGAGTTTTCAGCAAAGATTTGCTTTTAAAGATTTGTTAAAAGCGCATCATCATCAGTACATCG
Source organism: Megastigmus dorsalis (assembly GCA_900490025.1). Taxonomy (NCBI): domain Eukaryota; kingdom Metazoa; phylum Arthropoda; class Insecta; order Hymenoptera; family Megastigmidae; genus Megastigmus; species Megastigmus dorsalis. Next base: position 5,606 of record UELU01042815.1, read on the forward strand.
CATCGTCGAATAGAAAAGGTATCTGATTAATTAACAACTTTTTTTTTATAATTCATAAATCATATGGACAATCAACAAAACTTAAAATTTCTAACATCCTCAAACCTCAACATTCGCAAAATACATCTTCCACCTGTCTTATCTAAGTACATAATCGTAAACTCCTATTACACTGGAACATTGTCTTTCAACACTCTCAACGTAAATCGTCTAATATAATTTTCATAAAACCGACGACGTTTCGTTTTGTTTCTTTTAGGCAATCCGCTGAATCTCGTTGATTGTCTCGTACTCTCCAGGAAGTTAATAACGTATACCAACATTGGACCATTCGTTCCAATCGCTATTCAAAGCGAAAATACTCCGTCTCATTCTTACAAGTACATCTGCCATTCAAAAATAAGAAGACAAGAACAGCAACATTTTATGCTGTTTAACACGCGATTCGATCGAGGGACAAGCAAATGCACCGCATACCAAACACTTGTCAAACAAAATGTGTCCGAGGATTACGCATTTATCTCTTGCAACCGATAATTAAGCAAATAAATTAATAATTCTCTACTTCCTTCCCTCTTTATATAACTATATCAATAAAGCTTTTGCAACAGTATAATGAACAATAATAATAGTAATAGTAATTTAATAAATACGCACATTACGAATACAGTAAAAAGTATACATAAAAATAAAATTATTGTTCTTACAGGACTGAAGGTATCGAAATCCCTATTTCGTTACATATTCCCATTTTCCTATACACTCATTCCGTAATTGTAGTCCTGTAGGATCAGGCACAGCCTCGAGAGGAAGATTCGCATCGAATTCCTCGCTAAACTAAAATCTTTCCGGTTGCATTAATATACTGAATGGAGATTCAGTAACGGAAGTGCGAGCTTGTTAACCGACTGCGCCAGTCCGTCGTAAAGAAATAAAAACCTGATAAAAAATTAAGTTCATGTCGAATATAACGATTCAGGAATATAGCCATCCTCTATTATCACTCTACAGAATATCGTAATGAAACTAAAGGTTTTGTTTCTATCTTACATCTAATTCGAAGCAGCTATAAGTTATCATTGTTTATAAATTTGTATATGTTTCTTCGTCAATCTTTTTGTCGTTACTTTCTTCATAGCAGTTTTAAACGCTTTCTCTTAACCGACGCCAACGGCATATTTTATATATTTTGAATAAAATTGGCTTTCTGGATTCCGACCAAAAGAATATAATATTCAATATTGTTTCTATACGAATAATGAAAGGCATACTTTACAACGATCCATTATGGTTCACTTTATACTGTATAAAGAGCTACTTTATATTATAACTTCATTACTTTATCGTCTTATCTGTTTGAGTCTCGAAAATTTTTCTGGCAAAAATGTAATTTATAACACTATAACTTCAGGCCTTTTACTTTACACTTTGCCGTTTAAAATAATAAAATAGCTACGTTTAAATGAAAACAAAATTAAATTTACTTTTCACATCTAACGGATAGATTGATTTCCATCCTCAAAATCGGTAGAGATGATCATCCCATTGCATGTGCTTAATTTAAATCTGATTCTCGCGAGACGATATCAACTGTACACGGTCCTCTATAAAATATATGCAAACTAAACAAATTGTGCTACCCTCGCAATGATTATTGTCGTAATGGTGCATGGACAAGACTGTCTATATTTTTTGTTAGTATTCGTCTAACTAGACCGTACCCTTTTTCTACTTCCGTGCTACAAATAGGTAAGATATACCGTTGCTGTAACTTTAACCAGATTTTTCAACTTAACACTGACCTATATATTATATAACATTACATATACGGTCATCATTCAACTTTATAATTAGAAAATAGTTGTATAAAGAAAGGCAACTATTATACTTAGACACGCATTTTAGTGATCGACTGTCGTTATACATATACTTTCAGTTCAATTCAACACTTGCGAAACATATTCGCGGTAACTGGACAATCGTGTACATGGCAAATCAACGTCAAAAATCTGTTCATGCACCAGTGCAACACACGATAACACCCACTTGTCTACATCCCTATATAGATTATCCGCATCACCGTCAACTAGATCAGACACGCCGCAAACAGACTAGAGAGACATACAAAAGAGAAAAAGAAAACAACAACACAGTCGACAGCTTCGCATAAGCGCGCAGCTACACGTCGTCGTTGAACATTGGTCAAGGGTCAACAATAATAATGATATAAGTTTGAAGGAGCTGAGGAAGCGGGGCGATGACGGGGGAAGAAATTCAGACGAGGGTCGTCTCGTAGACGGGCTGTGCAGTGGCCTCGGAGCTCGTGGATATCGTCGTTCTGGACTCTGTGCCGTCTTCCGTTCGTCAGCAGTGCGTCGAGACCGCCTGTGGTGGCGGTGCCAGCTGCTGGCGCAGATTCGCCGATGAGATGTCGTTGCACTCGAGCCAACGCGCCACCTCAGCTGGCATCTCCGGCCGCACGTGGGGCACCTGTCGATATATAAGAAGAACGATCGTTATTAGAGCGATGCTTGTGTGTGTGTGTGTGCGTGTGTGTTATTGCGGAAGTCAATATTTGTCATCGGAATGTGAAGTTTTGATGAGATACGAAGGAGCACATCCGTGAAGCATCGCTTTTCTTTTTGATAATGTCACCTACAGGTTGAATAGAGTTAGGTAAAAAGTTGAGATTAATTTATCGATAGGACATGTAGACGACGGTTTTGTATTCGATTTTTATAGGATAGAAATGAAATATTTGATTTCTTTTGAATGGCGATGGATAATATCAAGTGTTTAAAAAATAGTTTTTAAAACAATTTATCGATTTTCAGCCATCTACAATTATTTAAATTCTATCACTGATCTATACCACACAAGCAAGTATAGTAGACAAATCATAGACATAATATATATATTCAAGTTTCAACAGGAGATCTCTATACCACGATGTCTTAGAACCGAATGATCTTAAAATCCTCGTCAAATCGAATTATCAACTGCAAGTGACTACTAGCGTTCGGGTCGCGTGTCTTCTATTAACCCTTGCGATTCGCTCAAAATCCATCCCTGCATTCGCGACCGGCCTGTACACGAAAGTTCACTAGTCCGCGCTCGAAAGATAAACAGCGCACAAATAGTCATCCATAGCAGTAAGTATATACCTATATATATATATATGAAATTCAAATGCATTCATTTACACGGAGGACGGTGTACGGGCATCAGGCGAAGGCCGGTCGTAGCTCAATTATATTCAGCGCTCATACCTGCGTGACGCCAGTCTCCACGTTCCCGTTCTGCTTGACGCCGCGATCGATAAGGACGCCCATCACAGCCTCGGCACTGCAGTCGAGCAGACGCTGCCTGCACATTGCGATCGCCCGCACGAAGCCGTCCGACGGTGTCACGAAGCGGTGCTCCATGAAGATCGTCTTCTCGTCCCAGTAGATTATCTGTGGACCACACGGAGAGATTTGCTGGTTATAGACGCTGGAGGAGCTTATATTGGTTTGATAGAAGGGGGTTTATCCGTAGAGGTTGAGGGAAATTATAGGGCTCCCTCGTTAAGAACTCGACTTAAGATCGTGGGTTTTACTAGATCTGGAGCGCGCGTGCTTTTACTTTTTGTTTATTTTTTTTTTGTAGATTTGATGAGAAATTTTTGTACCGCTTAATTGTATATACGTAGAAAGATGCAAATTATTTTGCGGAAGTGAGGAAATTTGTTTATTACGTTGGAATTACTTAATAATACCAGAGCAAAGAAAAATCCTTTTTGCATGCACGATATTAACGATTATTTTTTTTTTTTAATCACTAAGATCAAAATCATATAAGACATTGTAAAATTCATCAATAGTATCAGATTATAATATTAGAGCAGGTAAAACTAAATAGTATATATATGTATGTACATTTTGAATAAACTATTCGTGTTTCCATGATAGGCTAATACAAGTTTCATTTTATTGCGTTTGCGGGTAGGATTTTGCTGCTAATGCGGGAGTGATTTCGTTGCCAAAACTTAAAGCGAAATGCATGAGTAAATCGAAATAAGAAGTATATTCGTATTATATAAAACCAAGTTTAAGAATTATGGGTTTACTGTTTAATAGAAAGTTACAATAATTAATGGATCATGAGATAAAAAATTTAAATTAGTTTATAATAAAATATGTTAGTATTGGAAACTTGTATTTCCATAGCCATACGATTGAAAAGTTTCGAATTATGTAATAAATGTTTCAAGTTGTGATTTATTTTAACAGCCTAGTATAATTAATTTAAGAATTGTATAAATAAATGCTCTTAGACTTATTACGATACAATTTTTTTTGTACAAAAGCTATAAAGATATAAATAAAAATGTAAACCTTGCTATATCTTAAATGTGTGTGGATATATTAGGTGCTATTATAGATGTCTAAACCAATTTTTCTTTGACGAAAGTTGATCAAACTAGATTTGTATGACGAAAAAATGTGCGCAGCATATTTAGATCCTGTGAGTAGAATGAGTCCCATATGGTAAGACCACAATAATACGTATATATATATATATCTTTTCACATTATTTATTCTGAAACTTTCTTAACCTTTTGTGTAAATACTATTATAATATTGGCTTAAGTATTTTGTGATAAATCGTGTGCTTTACCTTGTAAATAGTAGTATGTCAAACCTTCATACGAGGCAGTATATTGATATGGATATTAAAAATTCTTTTTATGAGATTACATGCATTACCATTATACCGGGTGACTTATATATTCTACACTAGAAGTATGTATACTTCGTCAGAAAACATAAATTCAAATAAAAACACTTACATAAGAATGAGTATTTTCGAACTTACTCGATCACATAAAAATTGTAAACATCATTATCATATTTAGTAAATAAATTTGTACTTGCAGAAAAGTTAAGGTTATTCTACTACTTCAGAGAGCATCTGCTATTGGTATTGATTTATCAGGGTACCATCCAGATGAATATTTTAAAGCCTGACTTAGCGAACGGATATAATCCACTAATATGTGCAAATATATATGTGAAACTTTATGTGAACGAGAAGACATATTTGATAAAAAAATTCTTCAACCCAACAATTTTTCGAAAAAGTTGTTTCTAGTTCACAATCATTCAGCCAGTATATCAAACATTCCGAGAAGCTTAGACAAATCAGCGCATCGATCAAATATAAAATCGGTGTAAAAATTCACCTTAGACGTGATCTTAAAGATGGATAGGGGCTTGAGAAACCTCCTGTAGCGTATCGTGGATGCGCCTTGAACGACCCCCGAGCCCTGGGAGCAAATCTCCCTGTAGAGATTCGTGCGCTCGTAGAAATCCGCCCGGGCAAAGTCGAGCTCGCGCAAATAGCGCGCGTTGTTCATGTGGTACAGCAGCCAGTCTATGTCGGTAGTCGTGCAGAGACCTGGTGGAACAAACGATCTGTCATTAGTTTTCCTACACTCTAAACTCTAAAGAGTAAAAGTTGCTGCTAAATTGTAGAAATATAGTATTTACTTCATGTGTAAAGCGTGAAACGTTAATTTTCTACTTTGTCTGAAAGAAAGTTCATAGTTTACTCTTATAAGAGGTAAATTAGTTTGTTTACTCTAATATAAAGAGTAAATTTTCAATTTTCTACTTTACAAGCGTAGAGTTTTGAGTCGACTAATATTTTACGCTTTACTAAGGGGTAAAATTATAAATTCATACTTTACTATAGTAGAAAAATGTAGTTTATACTTTAAAAAGAGTAAATTAATAAATTTAATCTTTCCCAGAGAATGAACCAGGTACACGCATGTGATTACAACCTCACTTATAGGTACAGCCGTTACATGCGACTGACGCGTCCAATATAATTTCTGTTATTGGTTAAGAGTTAACATTGTATATCTTTATACACACAGTATAACCGGGAACCGCGCAAAAGAAATTTTGAATCAAGCAAAAATAAAAACTATACAGATTTGTGCTGATCTTGGGTTAAGAAAAAAATTATTCCATTCTCTGGGAAAGATTA